>CAIGRS010146356.1:0-26321 GCA_903798395.1 Fraxinus floribunda
TAAAATTTAAATATCAATATACCAAGCATGATTTATTTTTTTTAAAAAAAAAAAAAAAAAACTCAAAAGTTTGGGGGGCACGTGGCCCCCCCGACCCCCCTAGGTCCGCCCATGTCTCTAGACAAGAGAAGTGATTAGTATAGGATTTGGATTTTATATTTCATTCTGATGATTAAGTCATATTTCAATAATTATCTAGATTTTCAAAATCTATTGCGGTGTCCTAACTTGCTGGAAGAAGTAGTAGTAGGGTTTAAACTAGAGCATAATAAGGTGCATTTGATTGTCAATATTTTTCATAAAAAATGTGTTTTTTCCACCTAATTTCTTATTTTTGTTCTATTTGACTCATAATTTTTTCTACAGAAAATTGTTTCCTACTTTTGGTCACATGATCATATTTTTCTTAAAAACAAGGAAAATATTTTATTCAGAGAGTAGTGATTTTTATTTTCCAGATAATTCACTCTCTTTCTCTCTCTAATCTATCCCTCATCTCTCATCTACACACCAATAAAAAATGAACAAGTATAATATTTTCTAAGTTGAAAACTAAATCAATCAAACACATTTAATTAATAATTTTCATACAAATAATTTATAAACAATTAAATTGCATAGAATTTATTTTTTTCTAAGCAAATTTCATGTTCACAGTCAAACACATCCTTAAAGTTATTTTAAACACGTTGATATTTAGATGTGATGGTACGAATATAAATCACAAAACTAGATAGAATCTAGCATTAATTAAAGAAGTTCTAAAAAGCCATTGTCTTTGCTATTCTTGACATGAGCATGTTGTTGATTAGATAGGCAATTACTTTTTTCTTAATATCAAGAAAACTCATTTGTATCTGTTAGACACTCTTTGAATGATTAAAACTCAGTTATTAAGAAAAGTCACATTGCTAAAATGATGGTAACAATGTTGTGTTTGTCTCATTCTTTATGCTATTGAGATAAAGATTACTCAAAACTTGTCTTACGATATGATTGGTTAAAAAATAAAACTTCGCTACGTTTAGAATCCTCATTAAAATCGCACTCCTTGAGTATTTATAAAAGTCCTATTCAGAATGGTACGTGAGATGAAATTCATCCAAAAAAATATCATCGTAAGATTACTTTGTCATAGAGAAAAAAGACTTATCGTCATTGCCTTTGATATATAATTACCTGTACAAAATGCTCGAGGTTAGCAAATACATTAAAGTTATATATCGAAAGTTCATACGATTGCCTGATATAAAGAAATATGACTTGTTTAATAAAGTGGATTATACCATACAATAACTCGTCTAAATTGATATACGAACACGTAATATAATAACGTTAAATAAAAATATTGTCTCTCATGTGCATCCCCTAATCTCGTGCTTGGATCCCTAATCAACATCCTTATAAGATAATTTAAGTAAAATAATATCAATTCCATACCAAAGTCACAACACAAGCGACATGTGGATCAAACAAATCAAAAAGTTAGCCTTCTATCACGCGACATCACGTGATTATTGGTTTTATTTATTAAGCTCTTGTTTGGTAAAAATTAAATTCTAGATTTTAATTTAAGTCAAAATTAACAATTAATTTGAACGACATATTTTATGAGTCTCACAATTTTTCAACTATATATTTTATCAATTTCTATTAAAATTTATTAACAATCTGATTTTAATCCCCACCAACGAGCCAAGAGAAAACCCTAAGTCCTATTATATAATGAAGTTCTTATTTTATGGGTTAATTATAAGTCAAATTAGCACCCCATTTTCTCAGAAATAATAAAATTTCGTGCAGGTTTTTCCACTGCAAATCTTGAGGTATTTATGTACCAAAATATGATTTCTAATGGTGTCATAGATCTGTCTTGCAATGGATCAAGAATAAGATGTATTTATTCTGTGGTCTGCTGATTTAGATCTAGATCCAACTTGAATTGATAAGTAATTTTAATTAAAATTTTGCTATTTGTATATCAGGATTGATACTCGGGTATACAGCCCCCTTACAATTATATTGAAATGTTTAAATAGTTAGCATGCAGTTGTTTTTCAAGTGATGAGGAAATTGAATTTATATATTTTCTACCTTTTTTTATAGCACATACAATTTTTTATTTTTTTTTAAATTCAAAATATTTGAATAATGAATTTCCTCCGTCAACAATTGATGTATTTTGGTTAATTGTAACTTCATTTCTAGTCTTCTAAAAACAATTTAACATAGAATATAAATTATAGATTTTGCTAAGAGAAATAATTTTACTCTAATATCTCAAACTTAGCCTTCGTCGGGCAAATTTTTTTAATTGATTTATAAAGAGGAATAGTAGCGTGTCTTGCAAAATGTGACGATAATAATGAACAATAGTTACAAATATATGATTGAAATTAATGTTTGATTTTGATTAAACTTATAAGTTATGTGTACATCCAATAGTACAAATCTCTATAATAAAGACATGGAATTTGGACCAAGATCCAAATTAGGGACCAATCTTTTTAGGAGGTATTATCCAAGAAAAAGACCATTCACTTCGTGGATTAAGAACGACAAAATTCGATAAATTTGTAAATGGTTTATAAATGGGAATTTTGAGACGAATAGTAGTTTTCAGCGAAATGTGTGGATAATAATGAATGATTATGATTTATAAATTTGTGGTTGAAATTAAATTTTGATTTTGACTTTATATTTGAACTAATTTATATAAATTGTATCTAAACGATGACTTCTGGATTAAAAACAATAAATAAAATTAAAATTGAATTTCGAAATGACTTTTTAATTACTAGAAAAATAGAACCCACCTTCCTAACCCGGTGACAAATTTCACCGGTCGAACGTCTATTAACAAAACGTTATAAATATATAAAATACAAATAAACGTTTTTTTTTTTTTTTACTCCTTGTTAGTTACCCAAGAAAAAACACAACTGAAGACAAGGCCCAGCGCATACTCCTCGAAAGCAATGGGCTGAAAATGATAGAAGAGCAAAAATTCAAAAATTATATCTATAAATAAATCCCAATAAAAATAAGAGATTAACGGATGTAAAGGTCACATGCACAGTGATAAAAGTTGATACTAAAAAATTTCCAGTGCCTACTCACCAGTCACTCACTTGTCTATACCTTTCTCATTCTAAGCCATTTCTCTGTGTACAAAAAAAAAAATACAAAAAATTAGCCATCTAAAATTCCATTTCTCTCTGCAAAAAAATAATGGCTTAGCTGTTCTTGGATCCGGAGATTCTGGTTTCTTTAAACTTATTATATAAACCCTAACTTAATCCATAGCCCACAAGACATGATTTTGTATTTCTCCCATTTGTTTCTCCCTAGGCTCAAATCTTCTTCCTATTATCCGTGTTTGCAGACATTGGAGTTTGTAGCATAGGTCTAATGCCTGTTAATCCATGGACCCTTTTCTTGGCTTTCTCTTTTTTCGTTTTATCACCTCCTGTTTCGGGTTTGAATCCACAGGGAGAAGCGCTTCTCGCGTGGAAGAGATCGTTGAATGGATCCCTTGAGGCGTTAAGCAATTGGGATCCTACGGATGATACCTCTTGTGAATGGTTCGGGTTGACTTGCAACTTGAATGAAGAAGTTGTGGAGCTGAATTTGAATTACATGGACTTACTTGGAAAAGTACCGAGTAATTTCAGTTCATTGGCGTCGTTGAAGAAGCTAGTCTTGTCCGGGACAAACCTGTCGGGATCAATCCCAAAGGAGATTGGAACTCTTCAAGAATTGGTGTACTTGGATTTGAGTGACAATGCCTTGACAGGTGAAATTCCAGGTGAGATTTGTCACTTGCCTAAGCTTGAACAACTTGTTTTGAACATGAATCGACTTGAAGGATCCATTCCAGCTGCAATTGGGAATTTAACGTCCCTTATGTCATTGATTATCTACGATAATCAACTCAGTGGACTGATTCCAAGCAGCATTGGAAGCCTGAAAAGGCTTGAAGTTATTAGAGCTGGAGGCAACAAAAACCTGGCAGGCTCAATCCCACAAGAAATTGGCAATTGTACCAATTTGATCATGTTGGGCCTGGCAGAAACCAGCATTTCAGGGTTCCTCCCTCCGTCCCTCGGCCTCCTGGAAAAACTCGAGACTATTGCTGTCTACACAACTCTTCTCTCCGGCCAAATGCCACCTGAATTAGGCGCCTGCACCGCCCTGGAAAACATCTACCTCTATGAAAACTCCCTCTCTGGCTCAATCCCGACATATCTTGGCAACCTTCGTAATCTGCAAAACCTCCTTCTCTGGCAAAATAATTTGGTGGGCTCCATTCCTCCCGAGCTTGGAAACTGCCATCAACTACTCGTAATTGATATTTCCATGAATTCATTAACTGGCAGCATCCCGGAAAGTTTTGGGAACCTTGCCTTATTGGAAGAGCTGCAGCTGAGTGTAAACCAAGTATCTGGCAAAATTCCCGCACTACTTGGGAACTGCACGGCCCTCACTCACATCGAACTCGACAACAATCAAATCACAGGTACTATTCCATCAGAATTTGGGAATCTGCCAAATCTGACGCTGTTATTCTTATGGCAAAATCGGTTAGAGGGAAATATTCCGCCATCTTTATCTGCGTGTCATAAATTGGAGGCGATTGATATGTCACAGAATGCATTGACAGGTCCAATTCCAAAAGGTATTTTTGAATTGCAGAAACTGAACAAGCTTTTATTATTATCTAACAACCTTTCTGGAACCATACCACCGGAAATCGGGAACTGCTCGTCCTTGATACGATTCCGGGCCTGTAATAATATGCTTACAGGGCCAGTTCCGCCGGAAATCGGGAGGTTGAAGAATATAAATTTCTTGGATCTGGGTTCTAACCGGTTAACCGGAATTATACCAATGGAGATCGCTGGATGCCAAAATCTGACGTTTCTTGATCTGCATTCAAATTCTCTCTCTGGACAGTTGCCTGGGAATCTGAACCAGCTTGCCACTCTCGAGTTCCTTGATGTATCTGAAAATTTCATTGAAGGTACGTTGAATCTGAGTCTTGGCTCATTGAGTTCATTGACAAAACTTATTCTCAGGAAGAACAGGCTATCTGGTTCAATCCCGAGCCAACTCGGTTCATGTTCCCGGCTTCAGTTACTTGATTTAAGTAGCAATAGGCTTGAGGGACAGATTCCGGCGAGTTTGGGGAAGATTCCGGCCTTGGAAATTGCTCTAAATTTGAGCTGGAATAAACTTTCCGGTGAGATCCCGTCGGAGTTTACCGCATTGGATAAGCTTGGAGTTTTGGACCTTTCTTACAACCAGCTATCTGGGGACCTCCATTATCTGACCGAACTTCAAAATCTCGTGGTGTTGAATGTGTCACATAATCAGTTATCGGGACATGTGCCCGACACGTCATTCTTTGCCAAGCTGCCACTTAACGTCCTAGCTGGCAATCCCGACCTGTGCTTTTCCGGTAACGAGTGCTCTGCCAAAGAGGGTGAAGCGGCTAAGCACGGCAAGACTGCGAGAGTGGCAATGGTGGTGTTGCTCTCTACTGCATGTGTCCTACTATTTGCTGCACTCTACATTATTGTCGGAGGCAAAATGCTGGTATGTGGGGCCCACAATTCTGATTTGGACAGCGACGGCGATGTGGAGTTGGGTCCACCATGGGAGGTCACGGTGTACCAAAAGCTCGACTTGTCAATTGTTGATGTAATCAAGTGCTTGACAGCAGTCAATGTGATTGGTTGTGGGAGATCGGGCATAGTTTATCGAGCAAACATTTCATCGGGATTAGTTATAGCTGTCAAAAGATTCCGAACATCGGAAACGTGCTCCGCGTCGACATTTTCGTCGGAGATTACAACGTTGGCACGCATTAGACACAGGAACATTGTTAGACTATTGGGTTGGGCAGCTAACCGGAAGACTAAGCTATTGTTCTATGACTACATGCCTAATGGTACATTAGGTTCATTGTTGCATGAGGGATGCGCAAGTGCAGTCGAGTGGGAAACTCGTTTCAAGATCGCTTTAGGAGTGGCTGAGGGCTTGGCCTACTTACACCACGACTGTGTGCCCCCGATCCTCCACCGAGATGTCAAGGCGCACAACATACTCTTAGGGGATCAGTATGAACCATATTTAGCTGATTTTGGGCTTGCCAGGCTTGTCGGGGTAGAAAATACTTCATTTTCAGCGAGTCCTCAATTTGCTGGATCATATGGCTACTTCGCTCCAGGTAAGTTTTCATTAACTATACAACTTCGGTTTCTTGTCTAAATCCATGTTCACAACTGACATGAAATGACTGAGATTTGATTCTTTTGGTTGTAGAATATGCTTGCATGCTAAAAATTACCGAGAAGAGCGATGTCTATAGTTATGGAGTCGTGCTGCTAGAAATCATAACCGGGAAGAAACCAGTTGATCCGTCATTCCCTGATGGACAACACGTGATTCAATGGGTTCGGGATCACCTAAAGAGCAAAAAGAACCCTGTCAATATCATTGATCAAAAGCTTCAAGGCAATCCAGACACACAAATTCAAGAAATGCTCCAAGGCCTCGGAATAGCTATACTCTGCACCAGTAACCGGGTAGAGGATCGCCCTACAATGAAAGATGTCGTGGCTTTATTGAAGGAAATCCAGCACGAGCATGCACCAGCAGGTGAATCCCACAAAACAGCGAGCAAATCATCAAAAATCTCTGAAGTTTCATCGAATTCATCCACACATGTGACCCCAGCTCAGTTGCTCATTCAAGGGTCGTCTAATTACTCGCTCACTTACTCCTCTTCCTCGGCAAGTTACAATACAAGACATCAATAATGTGTGTAATGTAACATTATTCTTTAGGAGTAGAACAGCATTGTAAAAAGTACTTGTAAGTGTTTAGGTTAAGCTGAGTATATAGCAACCTAACAAAATTAGTTCTTTCAAGTGGATGAGGTTGTGTTTTAATTACAACGATCCAACTCTCTATTGCCTAAGCATTTGTTCAACATATCCTATCATTAGTTCTTGTATGAAAACAGCTCAATTGTTTTCTTAACCACGTCGGCTGAACTAAAAAATATATATACAGTAAGTCTTTATGCTTTTCTTTCACTCGAATGAATAAACAAAATTAAGTGATTTAATAATTGATGTGAACCTTCCAACATAATCTAACATGAACGAGATTCTTTCTTAAGCCAATCTTATTCGAAGAAGAAAATATTTCCAAAAAATTCAATTCACAATTAATGCTTTGTAGCTGAAATACATGTGCCTCTAACAATCCACCCTGGCACCCCATATTGCAAGTCAGTACAAAAACTTACATCTGAAAAGACTAGTCCATGTGCATGTCCAGCGTGCATGAATGAAGGATAACCAACCTTTTATAGGTTGTTTTGTGCACAAGTTCTTTTCTATCATTTCATATGAAAAGGGACCCCAAGATGATGTCTTAATGGGGCATTTGTACCCTCGTTCTCTCTTCTCAAAACTGTTAAAGGATTTCGAAGATGATCTCTCTCTCTCTCTCTCTCTCTCTCTCTCTCTATTTGAGGTTGAGGGAGAAGTTTACATGTGGTTGTCTGTCGGGGTGGGGGCGGACCATAATAAAAGAATTTGGACTCTAGCCAAGTCTCAAGTTCGTCCCCTTTTTTCTTTTCTTCAACTTCATTATTATATTGATTCAATTTATTTATTTATTACTTGATATATAGAAATGTTAAGCTAATTATAAATTTTAGTCCACCTATAAGTTCAATTCCGATCGATTGTGGGGGAGGGGACGGGAATGACAGAATGATTGATTGAAGGCGTGAACAAATCAACATCTCCCTCACCCCATTGTATGTCACATTTCTTGTTTCATAATGATGCAAGGACGAGAAGAAACTTCTTGCATTTCATGTAAAGGTGGAGGACCCCCACCACATAACAAAGGTGCGTACAAACTAGTACCTATAAAAAATGCTGAACTTATCTATTTGGTCATGTAAGATTTTTTGTTGTTTAAAATCTAATGACTAAATGCATGGGTGTAGTATTGCATGTCGAACTTAATTTTTAACCATATATTTTATTGGACTCACTAATTTTCATCAACTTTTAGAAAACGTCACACTGTTCCTAAAATCAAGAGGTAGTAAGTTGGGTGATATCCGATAAAATTTTCGGGGCCCGCTTTGCTTTTTACGCACGATTGGTCCTAAAAGAATTCAGCCAGTACATGCACCGTGTTTTAGGGCAAGACATGAAGGTCCGTTATTGCATAGTGCAGATGGTACAATACTGTTATGGTACAAAATATTGGTTTGGCCTCACGTGAGGGACATACGTTTAGTCCTTTTTAAGTGTAAATGGAAGCCCACATGCCTAAGACTGGAACTACAGCTTTTTGATGCTATAATATTTGCAAAGAGACAACAAAGTATGTGCAAAAGATTCCCAACTTGGATTACAATGACATTATCCCACTCAAATTCAAAGGGTGAATTGATGCCCACGTGTGACGTGCCTCCTCTTACCATAAAATTTTATTTCATACTCGAGTCGTTTCGTTTCGTATCGTTTTATGTGATTCGTGTTTTAGTGCTTGTTGGTCAAGTTTATGATGGCCCAAAATTGCGGTTCGACTGAATTAAGATTGATTGTGCAGCTATAATGAAAAACTAAAGATCAATTTGTAGAGAAATTTTCGAGATTTGTTTGCAAGTGGGGAGGAAACGAGGAAAAAGCTGAATTCTTTATTGCACCAGCTTTACAAAAAAGTTCACTGAAATTCAGAAATTGGAAGTCTCTTTACATGAGCCCTGAATTTTGTCTACTTTTTTTGGGTCTGTTCTGCATGCAAAAATGGTTAACTATGAACTTTTAGAGAGAGGCTACACTTACAGGGGTCTGCTTCTCAGGACCCTGCCAGGTTACACACATGGGTGGTGGGGGCCATAATTTTTTTTAATACATTGGATGGGGCCCTGCTACAGTGAGGGCCTGTAAGGCCCCTGTGAAATCAAGCCCTGCGTACAGGGCTTAATTTGAACTTTTAATGTGTGTAAATATTGTCCAAACTTGTCCAAGTCGGTGGACCTTGCACGGTTAAAGAAGAGAACAATTTACAATTCTTGAATTCAGTATACTTTTAATTAAAAGCGTGACAGAAAACTTATAAATGAATAGAAGTGAGACTCAAATCAAGACGAACTTTGTAAAAGACTATCATATTAGCTCATATAACATTTACCAAAATACTCAAGATATACATATTTAAGTTTAAGAACTTGTGGAGTTCGCAAGATAGATTACACTCATTACATAATTAAACACGAAAACTTATTTATTTATTTTTATCATATTACAGTCTTCAACTATACAAATCATCGTCGCCACCAGCTGCAGTGGCAGAAGAAAACGGGTCTGAAGCTCCAGCAGCAGGTGCATTCTCAGCGTGATCTGCAAACCGGAACTCAGATCCAAATCCGCGAGATTGTTGTAGAGTCTGGGAAAAGAGCTGATACTTCCTAATGTCAGCATCACTCACGCTTCTTCGAGCATATTTCATCGACTCCTCGAAGTGCGTCGGCTTGATCTCGGAGACATCATCAAAATTGTCTTCTTCCATTGCTTCGGGGTTCCCCATCCTCCTCCTTTCCCTCTCGATATCCTGTCATTTCAATGTATCAAATAAATAAATAAATCAAGAAGAGCAGCAATCAGACTATATCCCAATTACTCTTTTAAGGAACTAGGCCCTCATCCAAATTAGGGGATTAAAAACGACATCAGAAAGAGGCAAAAACACTCACATATACTATATCCAATCGATGTATAATTTTTCATTATATTAACAAACTCCTCCCAAAATCATTTATATAATATTAGTAAGAATATTGTGGTAACCTTATGACTACACATTATAGCCAACACAGAGGTTAGCAAGGCAGTCGAAAGGATAAGTGAACTCTCCGACTAGGCTCAACAGTTGAACAATTACCAGAACAGATCTTGTTGGTTATTTATGGTGACCACAGTGCAAAGAACCTACATATTTATGAGTTGATACTGACAAGAATCAAGCCCCAACTCCAGTCGACAAAACATATGGATTTTTGGGAAAACGAGTGGGAGCAAGGGGAGAAACAGACACAACAAAGGAGATTTTTAAGGACAAAGTACTTCGTGATGCTTAACCATGAACATAAGTAGGACAATCTGATGTCATTTCACTTCAGTATTCTTGTCTATCTTCCGTGTTATTGAATTATTAAGCAAACAAAAATTGAATCAATACAGGCCAAAAAACCCGCCTAGTCTTCAATGATGTTTTTTAAAAAAAAAACTGAGGGTGCTTCATGCCATACTTTGATACTACCATTGAGATTACAAGCCAGAATGTAAACAGATGCCATGATGAAAAAATAATTACCTGTTCAATATTTTCTCTAATTGCATACTTGCATGCACGCTGACAAATTTCCGTTACGTCAGCACCACTAAACCCACGAGTGTACCTAGCAAGGGCAGCTAGATCAACATCCTTTGATAATGGGGACTTCCGTAAACACGTTTTGAATATCTGAAGACGGGACACATCGTCTGGAAGTGGGATATAAATCAACTGATCCAGACGTCCTGGCCGGAGTAAGGCTGGATCAATGATATCCGGCCTGTTTGTTGCTCCTATGATAAAAACAGTTTTCTTTGCAGTCATTCCATCCATCTCTGTTAATAGTTGATTAAGAACTCTATCTGCAGCACCACCACCATCTCCTACCGATCTACCTCGCTGGAAAAGGGGACAAAGGGAAACAGAACATAAGGATTGAACTGACAACTCCATGGACATAATATAGTGGGATTAAAATAAAACTTCATTTTGTTCCAAGCTGGTCGATGAACTAAACTTAAATATTTGTTACAATTCGTTCATATACTGTCTAAGTCCATTGGTTTGGCTAACAGAAGCTGACATAGCATTCTAGCTACCAGCCTAGTTGGCAGATAAGTAGTCTGCCATGTCACTCTTCCGGATATGGACACAGGGACTAACTTAATTAAAAATTAATTTACAGTCAGCAACTTGAAGCGAAGTGAAGTTCATTGACCAACATGGATTTTTGCTATAGAGAAAACATAACTCGGTGCATTTCACAGAGTTCAGACAGTCTTTAAAATATACCTGAGTGGCAATTGAATCGAGTTCATCAAAGAAAAGCACACAAGGCGCAGATTGCCTTGCCTTGTCAAATATTTCACGAACATTTGCCTCACTTTCTCCAAACCACATAGTCAGTAACTCGGGTCCCTTAACACTAATGAAATTGGCTTGACACTCGTTAGCAATGGCTTTGGCAAGCAAGGTTTTGCCACAACCAGGAGGTCCATAGAAGAGAACCCCTTTAGAGGGTGACATGCCAAACTTCTCGAATTTCTCTGGATGCTCCACTGGATACTGGACAGTCTGTGACAAGCCAGTTTTTTTAATTCAATCAGAATTAATTATGAGCAAAATCAAACTACAAACCACGTACAAGCTTGAGACTTGAGAGGAAGTGACGAATAAATATTAAAAGAAACTCTGAGAACTCAAAATGAAATAATTAAACTACCACTACACAAGATTCAAAAATTTAATATGTGAAATATCTAATGGAAGAAACTAAACTTTCAAGTCTTGAACTGATTTGGACAAAACGAACCACAATTTTCCATACCTCTTGAAGTTCGCGTTTCACATTTTCCAACCCACCAATATCATCCCAGGACACATTAGGAACCTCCACAACCTGCCATCCAGTAGAATCAATGCTTATAAATTTTAAGTGGCATGAAAATGAATTTATTCAAGAAGAAGAAGAAGAAGATGATGATGATGAGAAAGTATTCCGTCTTACTAATGTAAAAACAAAGAACTCTCAGGCTTTAAGGGACTTCTAATACAATATAAGTCTAAGAAAATTCAATGAACATACAGTTTCACGTAATGCCGATGGGTTTGAGGCACCCAATGCAGTTTGGAAGTGTTCATTTGTCACGGCCATTGAATTTAACACTTCAGCATCAATCGTCTCATCTTCCAAATCAATTACGTCCATTTTCTCTCTAATGCACTGAAGAGCAGCTTCAGTGCAAAGAGCAGCAAGATCGGAACCAACATAACCGTGGGTATCCTTTGCAACTCTTTCAAGGTCAACCTGAAAATTATTAACAAATTTATAGCCGTGGAGTTGAGATAAGATATAAATAGAGTATATAAAAAAACTCACATCTTCAGCAAGTTTCATATTTTTGGTATGAATTCGAACAACCTCCAATCTCCCAACTTCATCTGGCACACCGATGTCAATCTCTCGATCAAATCTCCCGAATCTACGGAGAGCAGGATCAATGCTATTTGGCCTGTTGGTGGCACCCATTACAATGACATGAGCCCGAGATTTTAAGCCATCCATTAAAGTAAGAAGCTGGGAAACTATACGCCTCTCCACTTCGCCATGCGTTTTTTCCCTCTTTGGAGCAATAGAATCTAACTCGTCGATGAATATGATCGATGGTGCATTCTTCTCGGCTTCCTCGAATGCCTTCCTCAAGTTACTTTCACTCTCTCCAGCCATTTTTGACATTATTTCAGGCCCATTGATCAAGAAGAAAAATGCACCAGTTTCATTAGCGACAGCTCGTGCAATCAGGGTTTTCCCTGATCCAGGAGGCCCATACAGCAAAATGCCTTTCGGTGGTTTCACACCGATAGACTTAAAGAGCTGTGGGTGCCTCAGAGGAAGCTCAACTAGCTCACGAATCTGAGCCATTTGCTTTCGTACACCACCAACGTCATCATACCCAACTTCATTCAATTTTTCCTCTTCTTCACGTCTTATTGGTTCTCCATCACAAAATATCTCAGTATCCGGTGCAACAATGCAGTACTCACCAGGATCTGTTTCAACTACTTTAAATTCAACACTTCGCATGCCACCTCTAACTTGAAAAAGATCACCCTTCCTCGCAGGACGATAAGCATCCATGAAGTATGCTGGCATGTGGGAAAGATGTGATGAAATATATTAAAAACAATGAGAAGATACTCCCAATGCAAACACCAAAAAGCTTTTAAAACAGTTTTAGTTAACAAACTTTTAGCGGAACTTGATAATGATCACTAAATTTCATTATGGTCTAAGTGGTCAATAAGCTTAAATGTTCATCAAAGATTAATCATTTCCATCTATGTCCGTCAACTTGGTTATCGTGACAGCCTAGTTGGGAGCTTAGTTGACAATAACCATTTTTCGTTGGTCAAACTAAAGAAAATGGATCGAGTGACCAAATCATAACAAAATCCAAGTTCAATGACCACCTCAAAACAAGATGAAATTTAACGACCACCGGTAAATTTAACGAAAAATGTTAACGGTGGACTTACGCTTCAAGTAGACGTCAAAAAGGTTGCCTGTGAGACCCTCAACTGAGTCGTCAAAGGGAAGGATATGCACACTTTTTCCATACTTGACATCAGGGCACTGGTGTATTGATACTACATCTCCAAGATGCACCCTAAGGTTAGCTCGAACGACTTTATTCATTTTTATTTTTGATTCTTCACATTGCTCATCAGCAAGAAGTATACAAACTGTGTCCTTCCGTCTCTTTCCCTGTA
Source organism: Fraxinus floribunda (assembly GCA_903798395.1). Lineage (NCBI taxonomy): Eukaryota > Viridiplantae > Streptophyta > Magnoliopsida > Lamiales > Oleaceae > Fraxinus > Fraxinus floribunda. Next base: position 13,645 of record CAIGRS010146356.1, read on the forward strand.
CCAGATGCAGATTGAGTAAACTCCACAAAATAAAAAGCAAAGCCAATTTTTTAAAAAATACCTTGATCAAAATAGTGTCTCCTCGAAAGAGACTAAGTGCTTCCATGTTAGCAGGATTCATCGAGACCGCTGAATTGTCATCATTAACGGCCTCGTCTACAACAAGCCGATTAGGGGCCTTTTTCCGCTCCAAAATTGCCATAGAATAGTCTTTCGTTTTCCTAGATTTTAATAAACAAAATTTAACATAAGATTCTTGACATTAAGATTAACAAAAGTTGGAACATATAAATATAAACAAGTAAATTACAGAGTAACATGAATTTCAATTACCAAACAAATACAGAAACTTAACCAAAAAAGAACATTTTTTTTATAAAAGCAATCACAAAACAAAACTACAAATCAGTTTCTTTAGGGACAAAAACGCAGAGCGAAAGGTGCTTAAAATTCTAATAAAAGTAGTCACAAAGATTTAATTTTTAGAAAAGTAAGCACCGAGTATAAAAAGTAATTCTAAAATTTAATTTAAACGTAGCAAAAAAATAACTTTTTGAAGCTTATGAATTCAAACTTAAGGTCCATAAATATCAAACAGCAACATATGAATTCAAGGTATGAAAAAACGTACGAGTCGGAAGAGGTTGCGTCCGCCATGGTTTTAAACTTCAAAAAATCAAGGATTAAAACTTAAAATTCCGAGTACCTGACTAAGTTTATTCAGAGAGATGAGAGTGCGTCAGTGCGAGTGCTTATGTATAGAAGGAGAAAGGAGGGGATTGGACGAAACCGACTCCAAGTCAAACTAGAGACAACTTACCTTAGATGATTAGGATGACTGTTTTTTTAGGATATATCTTTTTCTTCAAGATATTTCCAAAAAACGACCAAAAATGTCAATAATATTTCTAATATTAAATTAAAATTAGAAACAAATAAATAATAATGAAACTATTCAAACATGGGTAAGATAGAAATTATGTATATGTAACTCTTACTTGTTGATGATTTTATTTTTTTTTCGCTTCACACGTCGTATATAAAGAAATCGAGATTCAACCTAGTGAAATAATACAATTTGATTAAATTTTGATCATTAGATTATTTTTTGTTGTTAGCAATGTAGCCTCAGAGTTTCTCTCAATCGCTGAATTTTGAAAATTATAGGACTCATATTAGATAAATTATAATCATTGAACTTTAATTTACTTCAAATTTGTCACTAAAATTTACAAATATTTCATTCAGACTACTGGGTGTGTTTGAGTTACGTTATTTTGAAAAAATGTATTTTGAAATAGTAAATTGATGGAGAATGTGTGGTTGACAAAGAAGGAAAGATTATTATTGTGATGTAAAATATTATTTTATTAAAGAATATGTAGTTGAAAATGAGTGGAAGAATGAGAATAAAAATTTTAATGTGTAACAAACAAATGAATTTGATTTCCAACTTATATAACCGAAATTCATAGGTGTTTGTGTGTCAAGTCAACAAACTTGTAGGATTTTCAGTTAAATCCTACAACTTGGTACATAGACACGTGGAATATTCAATTAAAAAAATAAATGCCAAAGTGAGTTGATGGTCTGAATGAAGAGCCTGTTTGGTAGGGCTACTAATTAGATTAAAATTGAAAATATGGTCGTTGTTGGGTCCCACTCGTCTAATAAAAGTCAATCATAACGGCTAGTTTTTCAATTTTAATCCAATTTTAATCTCTACCAAACACACTCGAAGTGTTAAAATTTCAATGATGGGTTTGAAGTAAACTAAAGTCTATTGACCAATGTGGCACACCTACAAAGTTTAATGACCGTTAATGAAATTAATCCAACAATTCATGGCGCTACCCACTAAAAATTAAGGGTCTGTTTGAAACCCATTTTTAGTAGAAATAATTTTTGGAATAGTGATTGATGTAAGAAATGTGTGGTGGAAAAATGATGAAAAGTTTTTTATTTGTGTGTAATATTATTTTATTGAAGAATGTGTGGTTGAAATGAAGAATGAGAATGAGAAATTAAAGGGTGTCAAACGGGGGCTAAAGGGAAAACTTCAATACTACCCCATAACGTGTTACTTGAATGAATAATATCATTTAGTACCAGCCTACGTGGCATGTAAGTGGTATTGAATAATAAATTTAATTAAAATGTGTTGTTGTGAGATTCATTTAAGAGTTTGTTTGGTAGAGATTTTGTGGAGGAAGAATTGATTTTGAATAGTGATATGATGGGAAATGTATGGTTGAAAAAGAATAAAAAGTTATTGATGTGATGAAAAATATTATTTTATTGAAGAATGTGTGATTGAGAATGAATAGAAGAATGAAAATGAAAATTTTAATGTGTACCAAACTGGGGTACAATCTCTCGTCAATCCTTAACATTCAAGAGCTAACATTACCTTCAAAATAATACAACCCCAAAAACTAGTAAAAAAAAAAGTGAAATAGAAGGGGGGAAAAACGAATAGAGAATTGCCATTTTTTTATTTTTTTGTTCATGTNTTGACATTAATTTCAAAAAAGAATTTTTTTTTCTTTTTACCTTTTTTTTTCAAAATGTGGGCTCCACCATCACACGATATGATTGAAAAAGATGGCTTCAATGGTCACAACTTTTCTAAGAATTGGAATTTAATGCCAAACAAACATGGGCTTCAAATTTAGACTAGTGTTTAGCACTAGTAGTAATAAATAACACTACTCTACTTGAATACATTATATACAACTTCATGATTTACGAAAAGCATATACTCATAGTCATAATTAACATAATATATTATGGAGCCAAGACGAAAATCAAGAATGTTCGTTCTTGTGGTTTTTTTCAAGTATGAAACGAAACAATTGTTTTTGTTTCAAAATATTGGATTCCATGCTTTAATATAGTTTGCACTTACCTTAGTTATTAATGTTCGTTTTGGAAGTGGCAAACCGTTACATTTTACCCATTTTATTTTTTCTTTAAAGAAATCAGGTAATGAATTGGCGGCTTTATAAACAAACATCATTCACTACTTATTCGAAAGCACATGCAACTGGCAGTCCCAAACCTTATCTCAATACAAAGTTAGTCTTGAACTCATTCCTACTCTGAGATCCTAAGGTTGTGCCTTTGTCCAAAGGGCTACAGGATCTCTCTGTCCTATTAAGAAAAGTGTCTTCCCCATTGAATTCCATGCCTTCCCCACTCCAATACTCAAAAGTCCCTTCTGACTTCAGGAACAAGCTTAACATAAAGAAGTTGCTCCTTTTATTGTGCATAAAGTTTTCTCAGCCCACTTCACTTTTATATGGTTTGATGTGATTCGTCGCTAATGTTTTGTAGGTGAGATTTTGGTTGGTAAAGACCGTAACGGAGGAGTATTTTACAGCAGATTGAAACTTTTAAATATTTTAAAGGCTTTTAAGTATTTAAAAAGTTTAAAGGTATTCAATGCAAACTTTACTCTCTAAAAATTTCAATGTACTCAACAGAGACTTTTATAGACTTTTAAAAAGTCTTTAAAAGTTTCGATGTATTTAATTAATTTTTTTTATAAGTTTCAAAAAGTCTTGTGATATTCAAAATGTTAATGTCTTTTAAAGATTTTTATTTTTGTCACCGAATACTAATTTTTAAGTAAGAAGTATAAAAATAAAATTTCAAAATATGTTTATCATTCCACTCAAGATTTTGAGAGACGTTGACATAGTTTTTATATATGTTTTTTGTCCTTTAAATATTCTCATTTTTCTTCCATTCTACGAACATAACAATCGCGATTAAAATTAAAAGTTTATTATTTTGTCTTCTACCTGTTATATTTGTTCTTTTTTTTTTCAACTAGTGTGTTTATCTAAAAGATCAGTTTTGTAAATAAAATTTTATATAATAAAATAAGACTAACTTGTCATTAAATTTTAAATATAGTTGAAATATTATATAAATATATTTTTATATTTTAATTATTTGTTTATTTAATTAACGTGACTTAATTTTTTTCAATTCTATTAAAAAAATTTAAAAATATTTGTTATTACATGGGTGAACAAGATGTAAATCCATTAACAGACCTTTTATGTAGGAATCCTAGTGATTTCTATTTTTAAAAAAAGTTTTCAAAAGTCATACTACTGCAAAAGTCTATAAAATTTTAAAATGAAAGTCTAGAGAAATTTTACTAATTTCATACAAATCCTATAAAAGTCCACTTATCACACACAAAACAAAAAAAAAAAAGGTCTATAAAAGTCTTCAAAAGTCCCAATTGAATACATCCCTTGATACCATCTAATCCTTCTGACCAAGCATGTCAAGACTCAAGATAAGAGAAAACTTCTATGTAAAGCTTTATGAAGGAGAAAAACTTCAACTACAATCCACCTTAAAAGGGCAAATATTATTTAAATGCTAGCTTTGGCCTTAAAACTAGTCAATTTTATCATGCCAATACATTCCACCATGGTCTGGAGGTAACTTTTTTTCACCAATTACTACATGGAAAAAGCATAGCCAAACGCCTTCTTAGTTAGGCTGACGTTTGGGATATAAATATGAAGGCAATGATACGTTGGCAGCAGCAACCCTTCTGCCAAGCATGGGAACCTTAATACACTTTAGCCCCCAAGCTTTGGATCTTGTCATTTTTCACTCTTTTCGCTTCTTTCTTTCAATTTCACTTCCATTCATTGAGTTTCACCTAAAAACACATTATATAATAAATTAGGCTATAATCTCATTAAAAGAACCACGAAATGTTTATATTTTAGAGCTCAAATAAGTGTATAAAATACACTTATCATCTACTAAAAAAAATTTAAAAATATTTGTTATTACATGGGTGAACAAGATGTAAATCCACTAACAGACCTTTTATGTAGGAATCCTAGTGATTTCTATTTTTAAAAAAAGTTTTCAAAAGTCATCTGCAAAAGTCTATAAAATTTTAAAATGAAAGCTAGAGAAATTTTACTAATTTCATACAAATCCTATAAAAGTCCACTTATCACCAAAAAAAAAAAATAATAATAAATTCCATAAAAGTCTTCAAAAGTCTCAATTGAATACATCAGTTGATACCATCTAATCCTTGTGACGTGTCAAGACTCAAGATAAGGGAAAACTTCTATGTAAAGCTTCATGAAGGAGAAAAACTTCAACTACAATCCACCTTAAATGGGCAAATATTATTTAAATGCTAGCTTTCGCCTTAAAACTAGTCAATTTTATCATGTCAATACATTCCTCCATGGTCTGGAGGTTACTTTTTTTCACCAATTACTACATGGAAAAAGCATAGCCAAACGCCTTCTTAGTTAGGCTGACGTTTGGGATATAAATATGAAGGCAATGATACGTTGGCAGCAGCAACCTAAGACGGTTCGTACCCTTGGAATTACTGACTGTAATAAACTATGAAGAGAAGGATTAAAAACACAGCAAATACAAGTATAGGGGAAGATATCATTTCCTTGATTTTCAATGTTAAAATGCCATTTTTGGATTTGTTATTATCAAGCCACAAGAATTCTCCTTCAATTAGTGCAGCTCCTAATGTCCAGGAAACGTCTCCGGGTCCAAAAATTATTTCCATACCGCTTACACACAGTGCATTTTCGACGAGAGATGCCAAATAGGGGACTCGGAAACAATAATGTACGTTGATGCTTGTTTGATCAGCCCATGATTTAGAACATAATGGCTGGCCTGATTCCCACATCTTTGTAAAGTTTGCTCTCTGGCTCAAATTTAATGAATTGGAGACGGCAAAAAACCCAGATAATGCATGATAACGCCGGACTGTGTGCAAGCTCTTTGTTAAATTGAGAGATTCTTTCCCTGAAGAAGATTAATTGGAAAAATGACTTCACAAAGGGGAAATGCGAGAATTGATTGATAATAAAAAGCACCAAATAATAAAATAATAAATGCTCATTACTGAGAAATCAGAAATCATGATGGAGAGATAATCCAGTAGGATTTTACCACATTTTGTCTTGAAGAGAACACTTTTCTTCATTTTTCTACTGAAGTATATACACAAATCAGTTCAATCATGTCTTTAGAAAATAGCAAATCTGAAAGTACCAACAAATCATGGCCAAGGGTTCCCACTTACCAATAGAATCAGTGCCACTACATGTGTTATAATAACATTCGGTAACCTCACATCCTAGATATATCCCTCAGAGCTCATTCATGAGTTTAAACTATGAATTTTACTGTTCTATTTAGGAATGCTAAAATGCTGGGTCGAGCTGAACAAAAGAATGTTCAAGTTTCGCACAGTTTCTCGATTAACTTAATATTATGTTTAAGTAGTATATACAATTAGACTAAAAGGTGTCAAGCTTGGCTTCTCAATCTAGTTAACCAGCCAATCTTAGGGCAAACTTCAAGTAGACTAGTTCCTCTATCATCCTTAGTAAATCAGCCAATCTTACAAAAAAATAAGGAAAACCTAAAAAAGGCTATACATGAGGGAGATAACAATGATAAAAATAAATAGAAATGCATAATTTATTAGCAACCTGTCAAGAGTTTGGGGAACAGAACAGGATTGATAAAGAGCTAAGTTATTTGGACATGGATATAAAACTTTTAACTGAAGTCGCCCAAACACTGTCCTGATAGGAATTTCAGAAGCCATCTTTCTAAAGTCATGTTTTTAAGGATGAGGAAATTTTCAATCAACAAATTCGACTTCAAGTATCAAGTATCAACTGTTTCTGGGGGTTCTACAATTTCTAGATTCTACAATTCCATTAATAGAAACATGATAGATGTCTATCCTCGTGTTGAATGTGGTTCCAAGTTACATTGCATATTTCCTTAGGATACTTTGGGGGCGTAGTATTGTCTAATAGTATAGTATAATAGAGAAGATTTTAACTACTTTTTCCTTCTTTAATATTGCCAAGAAGCGTCCACCTTACCAAACATGTCAATATGGTTCCAAGTTACATTGCACATTTCATATCATAATCCACTTCAATATCACAGGTCATATTACAAAACCTAAACTGAGTAGGTTTTAAAATTTTCAAATTAAGAAACGAAGTAAACAAAGAATTACAAGTACTTTATTGATATGTTTGGTAAGGTGGACAAGATGCTTCTTGGCAATATTAAAGAAGGAAAAAGTAGTTAGAATCTTGTCTATTATACTATAATAAAAATTAGCCAATACTACGTCCCATAAGTAGCCTAAGGACTTCCAAAGCATTAGGATAATGGATATCCCAATAAATAAACANATATTAAAGAAGGAAAAAGTAGTTAGAATCTTGTCTATTATACTATAATAAAAATTAGCCAATACTACGTCCCATAAGTAGCCTAAGGACTTCCAAAGCATTAGGATAACGGATATCCCAATAAATAAACAAGAGTGGAGAATTAACACCAACGAGGAAGGCAGAATGCAAACTCTCAAACTTCTTGTATGTGAAATAGAGAAAAAATAAAACAGAGACAATAGCTTAAAAAAAAAAATTAAGGGCGAGTAAATCAACAACATGCTCTATACTAGTTTCATTTCATGGAAGTATCCTCCAAGTCCTCATCGTGAAAGAGTCATATTCTATATACTTGATAACTTACACAATGATCATCAGCAACAACGAATACTATTCTCAAATTTCAATGACCAATTTTTTTTTCCAAGACTAGACAAGTCAATATAAATGTTAATGCAGCTGTGAGTTTGCCAACAGAAAAATTCAATCACAAATCCCACTGGAATATACTGAACATACGCAGTACATGCCTGACATAGACCCCATGGAAAAGTTGGAAAGTAACTACATAAAAGGGAGACAGTAAAAAACATGCACATGAGAGAATCAATTGTTAGTGATCAAAGATATACATGCTGTATTTCATATTTTACAACAACAATATCTATTTATTAAGGAATTTGAAATTGGTTCCATTTTTTCTTTGCAGATTATCTAAAAGAGAGTTGATAAAAATTGAAAGTAACAAGAACATTCCTGTATCTAATTTGTACACAATGTTTACAGAACTTTTAAAAGAATTCTCAACATCAGCATCAAGAACATTCCTGTATCTAACTTATACACGCAGTTTACAAACCTTTTAAAAGAATTCTCAGTATCAGCATAAGGCAGGTAGTTGTATTAAGCCCTATTTGATGACCGTTATTTTCAAATTCTTTTTCTTATACACTCATTTTCAACCATACATTTACGCAATAAAATATTCTGCATGTAATCCCAAAACTTTTTCATATTTTTAAACTACATATTCTCCTTAAAAATCATTGTTCAAAACTCTATTTTTCCCAAATAATGATTGTCAAACAAGGGATAAATTACTTGATTGCATGTGAAAACATCATTATGAATGAGTTCCATTATTAATCATCAATTAATGAATCTCGAGAAAGTAGAATTACTGAAGGTTACAGGGGAATGCAATTTCCACAATTAATATATTATATATTTGTAAGATCATAGCTCATGATAAATTGAAGCACTAATAAATAACATTCAAACAAATTCCTGCAAAGAGTGTGTTCACAGCATATTTAACCAACCACGAAATGCCCATAAAAGTTCAAATTTTGAAAATTATAATGCAAGATATATAGTTCAACTCACCTCCAAAATCAACAAGGCCTATGCAGTTTGAATGATATGCTTGGTGTAACCACTCTGAATTGCTCGAATTGATTGCAGCTGCTTGGGCAAGTACTTTGCACTGCTCCCAGTTCGGTTCCCCAACCAGGAGGATAGTTTTCAACTCATTCTCTTGAACCCGATTGCTCAAGTTTTCCAACTCTCCGGAATCTAGCCTAAAGCATCCATGGCATGTATAATTTTGCAAGAAACCAGCCCCAAGACATGGATGTCTGACTTCAAACCTACGGCCGATACTTTCTCTGTGCTCCTGAGTATGACTGAGCATAACAACAGTCCGATCAAATGCTTCATTCAATCCAAATGACGGTAATGAGAACGCTATAATATCATGTTCAACAAACCCAATCTTTGATCTAAAAACATGCTTGTTTTCAACTATATTATCTACTTCTGCAACCACCTGCAATGACGAGCCTCCTAAATCAAGAAGTCCCAAAGTCGAAGATGTAGATGAATTCCCGAACACACCCATTTTATAATTCAACGCAACCCAACCATAATATGCCTCTTCCTTCCCGCTCAACACCTTGATCCATTTTCTTCCATGCAGAAAACCATGTTCTTTCACTACATTCTCCACGTCCTCCATAACCCGGTGGGCATCCTCCACTGCCAAGCTCCTCATCCCGGCTGTAGCCATAACATATATTGGAGTAATGCCACGTCTCTCTGAAGGCACCCATTGTTTAGCGTCATTAATCAATGGCTCCAAAGATGCCCTTACCCCTGAAGCATTACCAACAAAATTATGCAACCCTGGCTCTGTTTGCATACAATGATACTGACAACTCTTATTCTTCGTTAAATTCTCCGGGAAACTGTGCAATAAAATAGGCAATTCTCCATATTTCGCACTGGAAGTCTTCACCATCCATTCATACACATTTACTCTAGTGCCAGTACTTCCACAATCAAAGACAACAGTAAAATATGAACTCCTACTGAATCGCACAATACTGGGTTGTCTAAAACTAAAATATCCACCAATGATTATTACGACCAAGATGACCGCAAGGGTAGTGGCTATACTGATTTTTAGCATTCTGGGATTATGAATAAATCCCATAATTTGAAGCTTCGGTTTTGAAGGAGATTCGGATTCCATCTACCATTCTAAAACCACAACCTTGAGAGGAAATCAAAGATTCTTGACGATCTTAGAGGCTTTCTTCACTGGAATTTGACCAAAAGGACATTGGCTATAATTGTGAATAAATCCCATAACTTGAATCTTCAATTTTGAAGGCTATATGAGTTCCATGCTATCATTCTAAAATAACAATATCGAAAGAAAATAACAGATTTTTGAATAGCCTAGAGTCTTTCTTCACTGGAATTTAGGGTTTACAAACTGAAAGAGAATTTTTGAGAAAATGTTGATCTACATTTTGTAGTGGGGATTCAGACGATGAGAAATGGAGATGCGTGTGCACAGATCCGGGAAGCCGGTAGATTACATTTGGCCCCATGTTTTCATTCTTAATCGAGTTAATTAAATTGTCAATTACTCACGTTTGCTTCTAACTTGTTCACGGAAAAATAAAAAATTTATGTCTCTGTAAAAAAAATTATCCCTTCATTATCCATTTCACTTTCATTCATCCAAATAAGCAAAAATATCCACGTGACAAACAGATTTCTTACAACTAACACCGTTATTTAAACTGTTCAACCTATAATCACTCTCAATTAATAGCGCTTTCTTCCCAAAAAAAATTCGAGAATTATTATTTTCCTCCTTTAGGTTAGCAAGTCTAATTTTTCTCAATCTTCTTTGAAAATTTTCCCTAAATCGTTTCAAATTTCTTGAGGCTTTGAAGCGGTTTTTGCACTGTTGTCATCATCAATTCCCTGAAATAGAAAACTTGTTCAATAACTACAGCAAAGTAGTTTTTGCAGGCCGAAACTAACCTCGAACTTACCTGAAAAAAGAAAAGTGAGTTTGATTGTAATTTTTTTTACTTATTTATGAATTAATATTTTTAGATGACGTTTATATTATTCATATTTTGTCTGCTATATCATCCGCCACGTAAACATTTTTTCCAGTTGTATAGATGGAATTGGCTTCAGTGATGAATGGGTAAATTAATGAATATTTTAGTGAGCATTTAATAACTGTTTATATTTTAGTGAGCAAGTAGTAACAATGTATAAAGTTTAGTAAGCGGTGATCTAATTAACTCGTTTTTAATCACACGCCCACTCCTAAAATAAATGTAGGCAAAATTTCAAACCGTTTCTTTCTTTTTTAACTATATATTCCTAAAAAAATCATTTTTCTAAAATACAGTTTCTTGCAAAAATGGGGACTTACACAAGCCAATATGTCTGAAACGAGGTTGTTAAATTTTTCTATTTAAAAAAATAATAAAATATCTAAACATAATATTGAACTTATATTTGTGTATTGGATTGTTCGCTGAAACTTAAAATATCGAGTTTTGATCATTGAACTTATGAATTTTAAATCTTTAACGGAATTGATGATGGGATTGATGAAGTGCAAAAGCGACTTTCATCGTTGACTAAACTTTAGAAAACGTTTTCGATTGCTCATTATGTCTCTGTTTGAGTCATATTAAAATTTTCATTCTCGTTCTTCTACTTATTTTCAACTACACATTCTTCAATAAAATAATAATTTTCATCACAACAATAATTTTTCTTTTTTTTTTCAACAACACATTATACATTAATCTACTATACAAAAATACATTCTTCCAACATAATGTGGCTCAAACACACCATATATTTTTAAAAAATATCTTTAATTGCTCACTAAATTTTGAGGTGGTCTAATTTTTGTGTCTAAGAGTGTGTTTGAGTCACGTTATTTTGGAAGAATGTATTATAAAATAATAAATTGATGGAGAATGTATAGTTGAAAAAGAAGACAAAGTTATTGATGTGATGAAAAATACTATTTTATTGAATAATGTTTGGTTGAAAATAAGTAGAAAAGTGATAGTGAAAATTTTAAAGTGTACCAAACACGGGCTAAAATTATGAAAATGATGTGGACTTGTTGTCTGCTAAAAAATATGTACAATATTCGTTTACAAGTAATAATGTAGACAAACGGATCCAAATTTTCAATTCCAATAATTACTCAATTACAAAATTAATTAATGGAAGATTGAAGACAAGAATTCGATAAAAAAAAAGTTAAAGAAAGTAATTGCTATTGAAGACTTTAATTATAATTAAGCCCCTGTTTGGCCTATATTATTTTTTTCATTCTCATTCTTCTACTCATTTTCAACCACATATTTTTCAATAAAATAATATTTTCCATCACATCAATAACTTTTCATTCTCTTTCAACTACATATTCCTCATCACATCACTTCAAAAAAATGCATTATTTCATTTTAATATGCATCAAACACACTCTAAAACATGGTTTACAAAAATTGTGAAGATAAACCGACAAAAAATAGAAAAGGGCCCTCGGAAACCCTAATTTCACCATATTGACCCTTGCCCCTGTTCGTCTATCCAATCTTCATCCTTTCTGCAATTCTGCCAATCAAACAAATAAAGCTACCAGAAGAATTCCATCTTCACGCGCTTCCCTATAACATTTACGCAGAGTCACTTCTGAAGCTGTCATATGGTCCCCTCTCTGTATGCCTCTTACGTACGTGTGTCTGTGTGTATATACGTTTGTATTTATGCGCGTGTTTGTTTGTGGATTTTCGGAAACTTCTTCGAATTGGGTTGTAATAATATGCCCACGTTTTGTATTTCTTGAATGCGTGATATGACGCGTGATAATCTGGTGGGGAATTATTTGTGTGTGTGTGGATTTTCTGAAACTTTTACGAATTGGGTAGTTGGGTTTGAACTATCTTTTCTCTTTCTTTTTCGGAATTAATGAGGTTACATGGGGGTAATCTGGTGGGGGGAGTGATATCCTGCAAATGTGCTAAAATGTATTTCCAGGAGTGTTTGTTATATATATTTTCCCCTTGACATTTTGGTTTGTTTTATGGAATTATAACACCGTGATTTTAT
>CAIGRS010146365.1:0-12647 GCA_903798395.1 Fraxinus floribunda
TAGTGCTACTCTACCAGACCTGGTAGAGGTTTGGTAGAGCAGCTGTGTCATGGGGGTGGGTGATAAAACATTTGGGGGGAGGAGGGGGAGGGGGAGGACCCACCTCATGTGAGAAGAGTTGTTTTGCCAGGCCTTTACCAGACCTGGCAAAACAGCATTAGCTTTATTATAATCTGAGTTGGTGACCATTCTAATTGTACACATCTTACATCATTAGGCCCTGCTTGATCGACACTTATCATCGACAACACCCCAACCTCAGTCTTAGCTAACTAAAAACAGCACCATTGCCCCGAAAATCTTGAAATTCTATTCCAATGCTTTTTCCCACAACCTGGGCAAAAAAAATAAATTACATTTTCCAACAAACCCATCAGGGAAATCATCGAGAAAAACTAACACATTAAGCCCCTATTTGAAACCCATTTTGAAGATAATAGAAATTTTAGAATAGTGATTGATGTAAGAATGTGTCGTGGAAAGGTGATGATTTTTTTTTTTGATTTGTGTGTAATATTATTTTATTAAGAGAATGTGTGGTTAAAATGAAAAATGAGAATGAGAAATCAATGAGTGTCAAACGAGAGCTAAGAACGGTCCAAAGAAAATCAAAGTGTGTGAAATCGACGTTTGTTAATTGATGAAGTATACTGTAAGTTGACAGGCAATCATTTTAGCATAACCTAGTCAAATACTGAGTCGGTGTCGGGGGTGAGATTCTAGAAAGGCTTCTAGTGAAGAAATGCAGAAATCAACATTTTATGACGGTGGTGGCTGATTTTTTAATATAAATACAAAATCCACACGACATACTTCATTTTTTGTATCAAATATTAGTTCAATCTGAGGCCAAAGTCTTTTCCTTTCGAAGAAATAAACTCCCAAGTGATTTTCTAGGTTTTTCAATCATAGCTCATACAATCCAAGATACAGAAAACATTTGGCTAGATCTTTGTTTGTCGACGATGGCGTTGAAGGTGACCGACGACCACAGCGGCGACGACGGTTGATTTTCAAAGACGGGGTTAGGAACGGGGGTAGGGTAGCGTAGGGTGGCATGNCCAAGTGATTTTCTAGGTTTTTCAATCATAGCTCATACAATCCAAGATACAGAAAACATTTGGCTAGATCTTTGTTTGTCGACGATGGCGTTGAAGGTGACCGACGACCACAGCGGCGACGACGGTTGATTTTCAAAGACGGGGTTAGGAACGGGGGTAGGGTAGCGTAGGGTGGCATGGTGTGGCAAAGAAGAATACGTTTTTGTTTCTTTTCTTGTTTATTTTTTCAGATTTTTTGATTTTTTTGTTTGTTTATTTAATGCGGTAATTTTAAAGTTACTATTTTACCCATTTTAATTTAATTAAAATTAATCAATTAACAGTAAAATGGATGGTTTCCATCCATTCGAACCCCACCTGCTAATTTCTCAAAGGGTTAGGACAACCGTTGACACAAACTGAAGGTTAATGTAAAATCTACAAAAAAAAAATAAATAAATAAAAGATTAAGAACCGCCGTTACAATTTTTCCTTCAATACATTGTGATCAGTGTTATATGTCATATATTCCGTGTTCAATGTTTTAAAGTGTTAACACATGAAAAGATAGTATTAAACAACTCGATTCACATATTAAGAATTAAAGATTATTGTTACGATCATCCCCGTCGAAAAAATTGTTTTATATGATTTAACCCCTATTTGATATGGAAAAAATAGAAATTTTAATCTAAATCAAAATCAACAATTAATTTTAAACACGTATTTTATGAATCTTGTAACTTTTTAGCCACACCTTTTATCAACTTTTATTAAATCATAATAAAAATTTGATTTTAATACCCCACCAAACAGTTACTTAATAAGAGTTTCATTACAATAATGGTCATTTGTCAATCGCGAGTCTAATTAAAGATTAATTGATTAGCACTTGGGTTTATGTTGTACTTGGAAGACCCCAAACGACTACTGGGAAAATGGGGCTTTGCTATTTGTACACCGTGATTGACATCCTGTTGTACGGGCTTCCCTACAATATTTTTATTGAGTGTGGGCCAACCCTATTTGTGAGGAGACTGTACACCAAGGTTGCTTAAGCTCCCTACTTGCGAGAGAGTTGTACATTGACCCCGATGCACATGTAGCAAAACCTAAGAAAAATGTCCTCAAGATGCTCCAAGCATTTTTATTGACATCCCGCTGTATAGCCTCCCCTACAATATCTTTATTGAGTGTGGGCCAACCCTATTTGTGAGAGGACTGTACACCAAGGTTGCGTGAGCTCCCTACTTGCGAGAGGGCTGTACATTGACCCCGATGCACAGGTAGCAAAACTTAAGAAAAATGTCCTCAAGATGCTCCAAGTCCCTTGACTCGTGGACGATCCTTGGACAATAGAAGTAGGTTCAATAGTTCTTATGAAGGACATTTTATATAGGAAAACACTCGTTACATGTCAAAAAAGACAACCACACCAATTATTCACTTTACGAAACTGAGAATGAATTTGCCACGTCTACCTCTCTCAACAAAATCCTTTATTGTCTTGTGGAATGACGTGTAAATAAAATAATTTTCTTCTTTTCAATATACGTACACGTATCGATAAAGTTGCTCGCATTGACTTCATCGCCAAAGTCAACCTGTGAGAAGCCCTGAAGCCCATACCTCTTTTAAGTTGTTAGATATCACAGATTATTTAACATGAAGTGAAAAATATGTTTATTAACCTATTTGCTCTCTAAAATTTAGTTTGTCTTTTGGAAACAATGGTAACAAAATAATATCTACTATCCACATTCATTTTTCTCTTTTGAGTTGCATTTTAAAGTAGTCGACTACATACGTGAATACTTATTTTTACATGCACGAGTGCACCATACGGGTAATGGAAATTAGCATTACTTGTAGGGTTCTTTCATACCAATATCTTATTCATTCGAGGGTAGAAAAGAAAAGAAAATCTTATTTCTAACGCAAATTTTTATTAATAGTTTCTCACAATTCATAAGTTGTACTTATAGATTACTTTCTCCAAATTTAAAACATATGGTCTGTTTGGACCTGATTTTAAAAAGGTCAAAGTCAAACTTCTATCATAATCAACTAAAAATTTAATTTTAATCCACATCAAACATTCTCATAAAATGTTACTATTAGAATTGTCAAATTATATATGAGTTGGTCCAAATTTACTTTGTGAAAATACTCATCTTCTAAAATTCAAATTTCCTAATAAAATAAACACTCTAGTAATGGAGGGAAAAAAAAATTTAGCTAAAACAAACGATTGCGAAACTACAGTTTTACCCTCTAACGTCTGCCCTTCTAAAGTACAAACCAAGCAAGTCAATCGTATACTGTACAAAATAAAGCCCCCTCCCAAATCCTCGTAATGGAGAGTTTCTCTTTCATCACCCCCCTCTCTCTCTGAAGCGCAAACCCCCAAAATCTATAGATACAGCTCTCCTTTTCGTTTTACCTGGCTTCAATTTTTGCGATATATCGCTGGTAAGACTTTTTCGTTATTTTAATACCTTTTTGTTCACGTATACTTTGTCGGTTTGATTTGTGATTTTAATTTTTTAATGTAATTTCATGCGTGTTTTTTTTTCTTCTGTTGGGCAGGTTTATTGTTTACGGGCGAGATGGAAGATGATTTGAGTTTAAGTGGGGTATCTGTAGAAGGAGAAATGGAGGATGATGATTTACTTGATCTAAATAAAGAACCCATTGAGAAAAAAAGAAAAAGGGTAGAGAATAATTCACCTGGTAATGAGAAGGAGGGGTCTTTTGACGGGTTAAATAGCGTCACTGTGAGGATGGGGAGGGTCTTGCGGTCAACGACGACGGCTTTGACCAATGCTGAAAAGCAAGTCATTGAGAAGGAATTAGTTGTGGAGGAAGAAGTGGATTTAGTTGACGAACCTGTTTCCCCTGTAAGGAAAAAATTGAAGGGCCGACGAGGGAGACCCCCAAAAATGAAAGTGGATCATTGGGTATGTGGTTCGAACATTAAAGAGAAAGATGATGAGGCAATGGAGTGGAATAATACAGAGGAGTGTCGTAAAAGGACTGGCCGAGGTAGGAAAAAAGTAAAGGGTCGGCGTGGAAGACCACCCAAGATTGAAAAGATTTCAGGGGCCATTGGTAAGAAGAAAAAGACAAAGGGTCGACGAGGGAGACCGCCCAAAATGGAGAATGGGATTTCAGAGATAGTTGTAGAGGAGAAAAAGAGTAAGCGGCGTGGAAGACCTCCAAAGATGGACAATAATATTTCTAAGGTAGCTGTTAAGGTGAAAAGGAGTAAGGGTCGGCTTGGAAGACCTCCCAAGATAGATAAAAGCATTGCTGTTGGTACTGATGTGAAGGATGGAACTGATGGTGGAGAAAAGAGGCTAAAACACGATTCCAATTATTTGGGAACCAGTGTTGAGAGTGGTGAATCAAGGAAAATCGAGTGTGCAGAAGGAAAGCAATTGGGACGTAGGGAACAACAGCAGTTAGTGAGGGATCAAATAGTTGCTCTACTCAAGAAGGCAGGTTGGACTATCGAGTACAGGCCAAGGCAATCAAAAGACTACAACGATCCTGTATATGTTGGCCGGGATGGAAGAGCATACTGGTCCTGCACCCTGGCTTACAGAGTGCTTAAAAAGAGGATTGAGGATGGAAAAGCAGATGATAAGGAATTTTCTGCATTTAGTCCAATTCCAGAGGAGTTGCTCAGCACACTGTTCAGAGTAAGGAAGGATGAAGGGAAGAAAAAAGGGAAAGGTATTGCTAAGAAGGCTTTATCTAAGATTAGAACATTAGGAAAAAGAATCAAGTCAAGATCAAGCAAGGGCAAAAGAACACTGTTGGCCCGAAAACCCGGGGAGGGATCAGATGACTATGATCTCTACGATGGGAAGCGCACTTTGCTCTCGTGGATGATTGATTTGGGAACTGTTCCTCCAGATGGCAAGGTGAAGTATAAGAGAGGCAGAAATAAAAAGACGATGCTCGAGGGAAAGATTACAAGAGATGGAATTTGCTGTAGTTGTTGCAATAAGATGCACTCAATTTGGGACTTTGAATCTCATGCTAAAAGTGAACCTCGAGATCCATATAAATACATATATTTCGAGTCTGGGAATTCTCTTTTACAATGCCTTATAGACTCATGGAATAAACAATTGGCAGCTGATCACATTGGATTTATATCTGTGGACGTGGATGGCGATGACCCTAATGATGACACGTGCAACATCTGTGGGGATGGTGGTAACTTGATCTGTTGTGATGGTTGCCCATCAACATTTCATCAAGACTGCTTATGTATTAAAGTATGAACATGCTGCCTTGTTTTCTTACCTTTCACACTTTTCCAGAGTTAGTATTTCCTCATTGGCTGTTTGATGCGATTATATTTATGCAGCTAGAGTTAAATTATCGTTTTCAATTATGGTTGATCGCACTGGTCCTTTTAGCAATCAAATAAATCAGCATTTAAGAGGTCTATCTGTTTTACTTGGACCCCTTATTAGCCCTGTATACGCTATCTAGAATATATTCATCATTAAAAAATTTTGCTAGCAATTTTGTATGTCCTTCTCTAATCATTCTGGAACACTGGAACTGGTTAGAGTCCTTTCACTCACAAGTCCTCATGTAGCCTGGTGACATGTAATGATTGTAGCCCAGAATTGCCTAGTATGCAGTTTTGCTTGGCTGAGCAATGGTCTACTGCAGAATAATGATTTCCACTATAACTTACACTTAGGACTTTTGCCACTGTATACAAATTATGGCACAACTTTAACTACTTGATTAGTTGAGCATCTATACGGAAACTTTTTAATAAGCTGATTGAATCTGAATTAGATTATATTCTATAGGACCAGTGCTCTTTACCCTGGCAAATATTGGCATTTCTTGATCCCCAATTTTTAATTCTAAGTTTT
Organism: Fraxinus floribunda; assembly: GCA_903798395.1. Lineage (NCBI taxonomy): Eukaryota > Viridiplantae > Streptophyta > Magnoliopsida > Lamiales > Oleaceae > Fraxinus > Fraxinus floribunda. The sequence goes on from CAIGRS010146365.1 coordinate 5,948, forward strand.
GGTGAAATGCTTACTCTTCATTTTTGGTTTGCAGAAGGTCCCCTCTGGAGATTGGTACTGTGCGTTCTGTTCCTGTAAATTCTGTGGAGTGTCTGGTGGAAATGCCTTTTTAACTGATGACAATAGTGATTCAGTTGTCTCTGAATTGTTTATGTGTCGTTTGTGTGAGGAAAAATGTATTGATCAATCTTCATTGTCTCCCTTTCCCAATTCCTCGTATACTCCCCCACTCAAATTTTTTCGTATAGCATGTCACAGGTCGCCTTGTACTGATTACGTGCAATCCTTGTGTTTTGCAGTCCATGTTCCTTGTATTGAAGGTAATGATGCTATAGTTTTGGACAACAACAATCCATCCTTTTGTGGGAGGGAATGTCAAAAGGTATATAATGCTAATGCATCCATCTTTAACGGCACTTTGATCGGCTTTTGCTTGTCATATTGCTGTTGGAACTACAGTTTGTCATATCTTTCTTAAAGATATTTTCAATTTTATGTGCATCTGGTGGAGTGGATGTTATCACAATACGACGTGTGCAGATTCTTGATATTTGGTAGCATCTAGCAATATCAGATAATGATCAGTGAGGTTTTACCAATTCAAGGCAACTGATAATTACGTAGATTGGCTTACTGCTCTCCTCATGCTATGAAATGTAGCACAAAGAATTATGATATATTTACCTCTCCCATGTAGCAGAGACCTTACAAACCTTTTGCAATCCTTCTCTTGATGTAAAGCCTTAAGAATAGAATGATGTTGATTCCCCTTACAAAAGTTATATTTGCACGCTGAAAGTTCTTAAAGTCTTGAATATTTAGAGGCTATGCATGAAGGTAGTAACTTTTACGGTCTTGAATATTTAAGGGAAATGCACAAGGAATATATCTTTCTATTTTATCCCATGACCTCAGTCTTGGTTTTTTTGCAGTTAGTTGGATTATCTGCCATTCATTTCTATTTTTCCTCGAAGCACTTCCCTGAACTGGCCCTTTTCTGACTTGAAAAAGATTAATAATTTTCCAAGATCTTTCTGATCATATATATGCATATGTGTACTGCGTTAATCAAGTTAAGCTTTATATATTTATCTCGAGTGATTATTAAACTTACAGCTCCTTCATTTTATTTTTGCACTGATTTGATTCAAGTACTTTGGGTCCACAGATTTTTGTGCGCTTGCAGACACTTCTTGGAATTAGACAGGAACTGGAAGAAGAATATTCCTACACTATTCTTCAACGGCGTGATATTAGCCGTGATCCTTCTGTTAGTGGTGATATTTTAGAGGTTGAAAGCAATTCCAAGTTAGCTGTGGCATATTCTGTTATGGATGAATGTTTTTTGCCTATCCTTGATGAGCGAAGTAAAACAAATGTGATTCACAATGTGGTCTACAGCTGTGGGTAAGCACCCTTTGCATGCTTGTTGCACAATATTATATAGTACCGGACAATACAGTAGACAATATTTTAGCCTTGTTTTCTTTCTTGATATTGTCGAGTACTGTCCAATTCACCTTACCAAACATGCCACATATGTTTTTGTTCAAACTCAGCACATTATATAATTTATGCTAAAAAATGAAGCATTTAATGAACCTGTGGACAATCATTGATATTCGGTTCTGGGATTCATATCGTATGCATGGGTGATAAATAAATGACATTTCTTCTCGCGCAACTCCTGCATGAGATAGAGGTTGCTTTCCCTTTGTTTTCCAACTATGTAGCATTGTTAATGTATGCAGTATCATAAAGTGGGATCAAAATCAAGCATCTTGCTGTAGTTCACACTTAATATCAGATTAATTTTTATTTCTAATGAAACTAACAAATGTGCGTTCCCAACCATTCCAAATAACTATAAGTGGAAAATTTAATAAAGATGCAAGAAATAAATAGAAACTTATGGATAAATTTTTTTCTCTAGATCCTTTAATATTCTAATAATCATGCTGTTGTTTTACAAATTTGCTTTAACTATAGACTTGATTGTAATTCACTTCCCAACCAAATGGGTTTGGATGGGTATAAATGTAAAATATATATGGTTCCATGGATCTGTAGTGGATATGTTTATTCAGATTGGTGAATTTTCATTGCCTCAACGAACTAAAAGAATGCCCAAAAGAAAGGAGAGGGGGATGAAGAAAATATTTGAAGAAGCAAAGTTGTCAAGATCTTTTAGGACATCTCATTTGATGGAGTGGGTAGCTTGGAGAGAGTGAGAGAGGAGAGGAGAGGATTTCTTGTTATGCATAGGGATAAAAGTGTCATATATTTTGGCAATTGTATTTGTTATATTTTCCGAGGAAAAAAGAGTAACCTATATGTATAAATTTCATTTCAAACAATCTAAAGATGTTTATTTTTTATTGCAGACAAAGTGAAACAGATCTTTCATATGTGCTACTTGTTGTTCTCAGGTCAAACATTAGACGGCTGAACTTTGGAGGCTTCTACACCATTATTTTGGAGAAAAATGATGAGCTTGTCGCAGCAGCTTCTATAAGGTTATCTATATTTGATCTTTATACTACCTATATTGCCTTAAGAGTATCTATTAATACTTCATTTGCTGAGACAGATGAAACAGTTGACATTGTTCTTTATCAGATAGTGCAATTTATGTGTCTGCCTCATAATTTAATTTCTTACTTAGCCCATGTTTGGTTCAGCTAAAAAGCTGATTAAATTCTAAGTCTAAGTCAACAATTAAATTTTAATAACACATTTTTTGGGATCCACAACTTTTCAACCACACATTACATCAACTTTTATCAAAATCTATTAAAAATCTGATTTTTATCTAAACCGAACAGGGGCTTATTATGATTTCTATTTCTTTTAGTTATCAAAATGTAAATATGTTGACCAAGCATGTTTTGAAAACAAAAGGGTGGAAACTTAGTTAATGGTTTCCTTTCTCGGTCGTAATGCCTTGGCCTTTTCTAATAATTTTTTGCCAATTATTTGGTGATTACGCGTTTTCTGACCTTAATTATTTTTCAAGTAGAAGAGTTAAGATACTGATTTTTGAATTATTCAAGTCTAGACACATGGGTTGCTATTCATTTGATGATATGAAAAATCTTAGTTTAGGTCTCTGCCTTAATAAAAAGAAAAAGGACCGACCAAATTTAATTGTTTGACCACCTACAAAGATTCTCCCCATTTATCAGCTCCGCAAACAAATTATATTCTCTCTTGATACATTCCTAAGGTGATTCATCCCTCGTGGATTCTTCCCAAACTAAGAAAGAGATCTTACATGCTTTTTTATGTATATAATATAAAATGTCATTTACTCTTCTAATTACTATGTCAAATGAGATCATAAAGTTAAAGAAACACTGAAATATTGTTTGTAGCCATCTAGGAAATGAAGATGTAGAAAATAAGACTCTAGCATACGAAAGGTTTAGATGGCAGAATTAAAAGCCACGGGCATCTGGGCACTGTGTGGGAGACATGTCCGGCTTAGGAGGATTTGGAAGGCAATATTACATTTCAAGGTTTATTCAACCTTGGTCATATCAGTTGGGGAACTGTTTATCCTTCCCAATATTATCTATCTAAACTCTAAAGTACAATCTTTAATAATACAGTTTCTGAATTCTGAAAATAGTCGTTCAATACTTGTACATTTGGCGACAATTATATGAGAGAGAAGATTATTTAAGTCTACATAAAATTAATTTGAGAACATACAGTCAAACATTGAGTTCTTTTCATTTCACGACGCTCAAAATTTTGTGAGTTCAGTTTTGTGCTACCGTTGGGATTCAAATTTTTAATCTGGTTCCTTATCTCGTACACATGATTGTTGTTGGTAAGTTGAATTGAAACACAGTGATTTTAGCAATTGGAATTTTGTGATGTCTGAAAATAGAATCCATGGGAGTCAGTTAGCAGAGATGCCCTTCATTGGAACGCGTTATACTTATAGGCGTCAAGGATTGTGCAGACGGCTTCTAACTGCAATTGAAACGGTATATTTTTTAACACTTTCTGATTGATGCATGGTATCTATAGTACCTGTCTCGGGGGTTTATTTTGATACCATCTTCATCAATAAGCTGCTGAGTTTTTTGCCTATATTGTGATGCTGGAGAAGTAATTGAAGCATATTGTAGGCTTATCTATAATCAACAGCAAAAGAGTGTTTTGTTCATAAACCATTATTCGTTTAAAAACAATGTTCATAAGATGAATGTAATGGAAGCAAGGATTGTACAATTGATATGTTGTCGTACTAGAATGACCAAGATAAGAAACAAGAATTAGTGAAGATTCCACTGAATGGTGATAAATTAGTGAAGGCAACCTTAGCTTGTTGGGACATGTTTTCTATAATATAATGAGACTCGGTGTTCATAAGAGCGACATGTTCTCATTATTAAAACGGTCTTTTTTTGTTATTAAGATTCTAGTTGCTTTGAATCTTTAAACTTGTTTGGGAAGTGTTTATAATAAAAGGTTTAAATAATAAATAGATAGAAATAAGTGGGTTGTGCTTGTGGGTCCTGTGCATAGATAAAAAGTGGCTTGACTGAACATTAACAATTTATAAATATTTAGCCAAACATGGGCTTTGTGTATAGCAGTGAATTGAATGAGTTGCAAAAACGAATTCACATAGCTAACCCCAAATTAATTTTACTTTAGTGTTTTTTTTTTCTTTTTTGGTGGGGGGATCCTTTTATGGCTGTCCTGATGTGTTATTTTGGGAATGATAATTGAATTCTAGTTATGGTTTGCATCTGGCCTTCAGTTGTTTCAAGCAGTTTTATGCTTCATTGTGTTCCAAACTTCTCATCAGGTTCTGCGTGATCTGAACGTTGAGAAAATGGTAATACCTGCAATATCCGAACTAAATGAAACATGGACAAAAAATTTTCACTTTGCACCCTTGGAAGAATCAAAGAGACGGGAGATGAGGACCATGAGTATGTTGGTGTTCCCAGGGACTGATATGTTACAGAAGCCTCTACTGAAGCATCAGGTTGCTGAATGGCAAAGGACTGCTGCAGGTATTTTGCATATATTTACGTGCATTACATGTTTGATAAGCATTATGGGACACAACTGAATGATATAATGAACAAGATTTTGGTTTTCCAAACGTGCATGTAGAGTTCAAATTAGTTGCATTTCATTGTTCTTAGTTCCTTCTCCTCTTAAGATAAGGAGTTGACTGAAGCTCAAACTGAGCATCAAAATATGCAAGAGCCTAATGATGATATTGGTGGCGTAGCTCCTGCACCTGATGTTCCCATTTCCTCAGAGGTCAAAATCCAGAATCTCAATGAACCTGCTGCTATTGAATCTCGTGCCAATGTAACTAATTGCTCCAATGATCCATCCGACATTAACATTTGGACTGTTGAAGAATCTCTTAGCCGTGAAAATGAAAAGTGTCTTGACCATGTTACCACAGCCAATGATGACAATCCTCTTGCAAATTCAAAAACCTCCACAAGTGATGCTCAGCTTGAGACACAGATGTCCGTTGAGGAAATCAATAGTTGTCCGAATGGTATTATCCCTGATGGGAAACTCGTGAAATGTATGTAATTAACGAAACGCACATGGACTGGTGAGCTGAAAAATGCAAGGAGAATTTACTTGTGTTGTAGATGGGGAGACGAGAGAAACAAGTAGAGTAATTCCATTTGAACTGGATGGCTGTACTATTTGCAACGTTAAGTTTTCTCTTGTACTCCCTTTATTTTTGGATAGTGTATGAATTTGTTTTCAAGACATATCGTCTATAATTAGCGTATATAGAATGGTAATCGTCTTATTTGAACGTTCAGTTTTTGGTTCGCCGAAGGATCATATATGTATCTATATATAGTATAAAGGTAAAGAATATAAAAAAAAAATACAAAAATTAAACGAAATGCTGCTAAATCGAGCAATGTAAAACATTTAATGAAATTTCAACTAGTTTTATTAAATAATTATAAAACATTTATTTATGTTGATTTGTTAATTATTTGTCAATTGTATTTGAAAAAAATATATATTTCATAATTGCATAAATCTTATAACAATATCATAATGATATTATAAAATTCAACTAGCATTATTAAATAATTCTAAAACAAGTAAAAAGAAAATAAATAGTTTTATGAATTTAATACAAGATTAGTAAAATTTGCAGCAAAGGTTCAAAATCTTTCAAATATATACAGTTAGGTCCAAACATCCTAATCTTAGCACCCCCATCCCAAACCTTTTAATATATGCATGTCGAAATGATGTTTTCATTCAAAAATCTATTAGTTGACTTTTAATATATGCATTGTTAAACTTAAATGAAAGATTACCATTTACCGTACTGGTTTTGCTAATAAATAGAGACTCTTTTATGAAAAGAAAAGACTCGAAGTAATACATTGACATTTAAGGGTGGATTTCTTTGTATTTCAATTTTATATTTTGATTTTTGAATTTATTTTGGATTTTGTGTTTTGAGTGTCCCTTTTGAGATTGTTGAAAATGTGTTATTTTTGATATTTTGAAAACATCCAAAACACGTTTTGAAAATTTTGACTTAATTATAATTGAAAATACCAAAAACGAAAACTTCGTCGTTTTGGGTTTGTTGTTTGTAAATTTTTAACTTTTTTTTTTTTTTCAAAAACGCGTTTTCAAAATAGAAATTTTTTGAAAAATCGAAAATAAAAAA
>CAIGRS010146380.1:0-13986 GCA_903798395.1 Fraxinus floribunda
AAGACTACGATTTGAAGAATTATTAGATAAGTTTATTTATTTCAAATTGTAGATTTGGTATTTGGTCTTGATTTATTTCATCATTGTTGCTATATTTTATTTATGGTTTCATCTCCATTTCCTCTCTTAGGGAAAATATTCCCAACAATGTGTCAAAAGACTCATTTGCTCCTCATAATTTTAAATAAAAAATATAAAGTTTAACAAAATATTCAATTTACTGTTTTCAAGTGTTCTCTTCATATTCAAACTAGAAAACTACGTGTAATCTTTTGATAGTATCCAAGTACTAATTCTGCACTATCGCCTTTGGAAATTGAATACCTTGATGCAAAAGGCAAATGTGAAAACAAATAGAATTGTGAATCCAACAATGACAACTGCAACTACTTCGAGAAACTCGTGTCTGAATCCATAGAAACTTCTCAAAAATTCTTTCACCGTTTGCTGCGTGTCAAGCATGTCCTCCATATCACCAAACTGTGACACGAGTAGGCCATATAATGTCCAAGAAAAAGGACACACCCAATAGTTCCATCTCCACCACACCGGAATCCTCTGTTTTCAACAAAAGGGAGCAATTAAAAAATAATTACATGTTAACTTGGGTCGCCAATCTATTTCTTAACTTGTGAGTTTCCCTATCTTTCAATATAGTTGCGCAACTAGTCTCCAATAATGGCAAGTGTTCGAAAGTCGGGTGAATTATGTTCCTCACATGAGCAACTTTGTGAAGGGTAAAATGATAGACCCCCTATCCGATTCACTTATGCTCGAAGGAAAAAAGGGTTTCCGGTTCAGTAAAGAGTTAGTTAGAAGGGGGGCTAAAATAGTAAAGTCAGGAAAACAAACGTGAATAAAGTGGGGGGAAAGAATAGTGGGGGATTCATTCATTTTGGCTGAAGTAGTATTGTAACTTGGGGGAGAGACCAGGCCTCTCATATAGCCTTGGAATTTGTATTCATTGAGAATGATCAATACACTGTTATTCGTGTTCTAAATTCTCTGTTGCATCTTCATAAATTGCTCTTATTATCAATTCTCTGAAGGTACCTAATCTGATCCATTACAGCAGGTCATTGAAGTTCTGTGGAAGCTTCAGTTCTCAGTTGGTTCAGCAGATCCGGCAATAGACAGGTAAGATCCTATCATAAAACTGTTAAGAGTTTTGCTTGAGTTAAATGGACACAGATACGCGACTTAGACACATGATTTTTCTAAAAAGTAGGCCACATACACGTTGAATACACGTGGATTTAAATTTTTTAAAATTTAAAATTTATATATTGTTTCTTTTATTTCTATACTCAAGGTATAGTATTCAATGTTGAGCAATTTAAAATATACAAAAAAATATGACACAACATATGACTTGTCGAATCCATGTCATGGAGTGTCAGTATCCGACATACACAGTAGGAGTGTCCATGCACCATAGGAATGCCCTTCATAAAGTTAGCGATGATTTAATGAAGTTTAGAGTGTTGGACGGTATCCATCATTGGAGACTGGTTGTGCAACTATATTAGGTTTGGGGTCAATTTGTAACTTATACAATAGGTTGGAGATCTACTGTGCAATTTCCCATATTTGTGTGTACACATGCTGTAAGTACTTTTTTGTGAGGAAAATGGTTTTTTAAGAACTTACTGTCCGAGGAACGATGAATCCTGAAAAGATGTTCCATATCCCGACGAAGGCTAAAGAGATTATGCTACCGACATGTTGATTAGGTGACACGGCCACTGTCATCATGCCGAAAAAGGTGAAATATAATAGTGTGAAGTACATGAAAAATAAGTACCACAAGAACTTTGCAGCCGTCCATTCAAATCCGATCATTGCATAGCCAATAATACCGTACACTGCAGCTTGCACGAGTACGTATGGAAGTTCAATTGCGACCTACAATGGGGAAGAAAAAACATTATAAACTTGTCCAATAAGTACAAGGTATATTACACTTCTAGCAGTATTAAGAAGAAAATAAGTTAAAAACTTGTAAATTGTACCAAACAATTGGAGAATTTTCGTGTAAAATTATTTTATTGAAGATCTGTGGTTAAAATGAGACGAGAGAAAAAAATTATTAAATTATTTGAGATGGCTTGCTAGAAACCTGTGCAAAGGCATATGGCAAAGCTGAATACATTCCAGCGGCTCTTTCTCTATAAAAGACAGTTCGCTCAATAGAAATCACTGGCTGCACAGTAGTGGCATTGTTGACCCCTAGGAATAGGACTGATGCATACATAGAACCCATCGCATTGAATAGATCCTGTACTGTACTCCTAAAATAGCAAGAAGATTACGTTGAGTTGATGAAAGAACAAAAGTGCATGCTTAGAATAAAATACTCAACATTATGTACATGTTTAGTATGACGGATATACATTACTCGACACTAGACTGTATAATATTAAGGAAGAAAAAGAAGTTAAAATTTTGTCCATAATTCTGCACAGTTTAGTTCAATACTGCACACAAAGATGTAATTTGGCTTTTTTTTTTTTTTTTTTTTTTTTTTCCATTTACCTCTTTGAGCCGAGATCCCAGAACATAGTACCGAACATCAAAGATATGATGATTGTGTACGATAATCTCACTGCAGTGTAAGGTGGATTTCGCCAATATGACCATCGTTGTTTAAATAGGCAAGCAATGCACTGAATGAGGAAAGGCTGTGCGTACTGACTAGGAAAATATAGATCTTTCGTTCCGGGCAGTGGTGCACTTAGTTCATTGATCTGAGATTTGTTCCTTCTGAAAAGTTCCATATGTAAGTGCAACCTTTGACAGCAATTCACATGAAATATTTGCTCGAGCCATGTCTAGCTAGGCTTAAAATGAATTGTTCTTTTATTGGTCAAATTCGAAAATAAGCAAGTTATTTTAAAAGTTTGGTAAGAACTATTTTGAAATTAAGAACCTTTTTCTACTTAGAAGTAAGAAAACATACAGTTATCCAAACATATTTGGAAAAAAAAAAAATTTACTTGAATGTAACTTTGCTTTTTCATTTTATTTTTTTTAAGCTTTAGCCCTTACATTTTCTCGTGCATCAATTATCTGATCAGTGAATGAAGTCATGAACTGACCTGTATAATTCTGAGTTCTTATACACTTCACTAAAATCAACCCCCAAGGCCATTTCCTGTGCCGAAGAAGTAACTTCCAACATCCAAGTTGCTGGATTGTGACCATTTTTGGTTTTGCTGACTCCTTCAATTCCCTTCATATAACAAAAAATCCTGCTTTAATAGTTCAACATAGAGAACCGGAAGAGTGTTTCTTCTTCTTTCTTTTACTTGCTACTCACCTCAAAATATTTGATCAGTTGGCTAGAATGAGGTCCCAATGGCCCGACATATATCTCCTGTCCTCCTTGTTTCATTAGAAATAGCTGCCAAAAGTATTATACACAAACCAATTAACAGAAAAAAGGGAAAATAAGTACACCATTAGAGGTCATGTTTGGCTAAGCTTAAAAAAGTTATTTATCGCTTGGATTAAAAAAGTTACTTAAAAGTAACTTTTAACTTATTAAGCTTAGCCTAACTCGCGTAAAGATTTCCTTTGTCCATAACTCATTTTTTTACCTCATCAAAGGCCTCGAATATGTCAATGCTAGGCTGATGGATGGTGCATACAACTGTTCTTCCAGTGTCTACAGTGTTTCTGACCGTTCTCATTACAATTGCAGCAGCTCTTGCATCTAGCCCTGAAGTCGGTTCATCCATGAATATTATAGAGGGGTTTGCCACCAGCTCGACTGCAATAGTAAGCCGCTTCCGCTGCTCAGTTGAGAGACCATTAACTCCTGGCAGTCCAACTAGTGCACCTCTTAATGGTGTAAGTTCCACAAGCTCCATGACTTCTGTGATGAACATCTGCAAATGTGAATGGTTTTAAAATATTGAGAGCATTGAAGCATTGGTCCTCAACCTATTGTCCGAGTAGCAAGTCCCCAACATTTAAGGAGGAGAAAGTTGTTCTGACTTCACCAAGAAGCCCGATAAATAAACATAGAGAATTGGATCAATTTCAAATCTGACATATTTAAAGAGGATAAAATGACAGATCATGCAAAGCTCTATCGAGCCTCGTTTCCCACTGATAATTGAGTTTTTTTAATGAACGCTCTCAACTTTAATTTTTAATCCAATAGACAATATTGGTAATCTAACCTTTCTGGTTTCAGCGTTAATGTCTGGAGCCAACCGCAGCCACGCTGAGAAAAACAAGGATTCTTGAACTGTAACATGAGGAGAATGAATGTCATTCTGTTCACAGTATCCTGAAATCCGAGCAAAAGTTTCTTGCCTTTTGGGATACCCCGAAATTGTAATATTTCCCTCAACATAACCTCCGGTTTTCCTGCCGGACAGCACATCCATAAGAGTTGTTTTACCAGCCCCACTAACACCCATTAAAGCCGTGAGAACACCCGGCCTAAAAGTTCCACTTACTCTGTTCAGAAGCACCAATCTATCTTCAAGAACACCCTTATCCTTCATCTCCTGTAATTCATATGATAAATAGTCTGATGGACCATAGTTCCTCAACAAATAGTTTCCAACAGAAGACACAGTTACGAAAAACCTAGGAAAATGCAACATAAAATTTAGATTTACCTGTGGCATGTCAACAGAGTACACAATTTCATTGAAAGTAATGAAATGGGGTTCGAATGGAAGAATCATTCCCCTTTTCTGTTTTCTATTAGCCTCGATAATGGCAGCTGTCATCATGGATGAGGATCCACACCCGATAGCTTTTCTACTTTGTTCTGCTAACCCTGCATGTATTTAAGTTCGTTTAGCAAAAAAAAAACTTGATAACTGATAAATATATTTATGATTTTTTGGTAGAGAGGATTGGATAGTGATAATAGGTTGTATTGAAAAAGAAAAATAAGTTAAAATCTTATTCGTTATAATGCTTAGTCTTGCGAACCACTACTGCACACAGAATAATGCACTTATTGGGAACTTCATTTCATTACCTTCAGATGCCACTGTGACTTCATCATTTCTGTGGGACACTATCCGAGTACTTTCTCTAATTCCAGCTTCTTCCTCATTGCATTGATTTTCTTCTGGCAAAACAGCTCGAGACTTTCCAAAAGCTGTAGAATATGGAATTATGATAAATATTGAATAAATTCTGATCAAATTGTTGGTAGAAGGGGAATTAGAGACACTCACGCTTGAGAAAAGCAAGAGCTAGCATGAAAGCGGAATTGAAGAAGATTGTGAATCCAAATAAAGCCCCAATTCCTATCCAATACCAGTATGCTTCAGTGAAGAATCCTCGGTACCTTAGAACTGTCACTCCTAACGATTCATTTGTATATGGGACAACCTTAGGAAGAAATTTAATCCGAAATCAGTTTCTTTTGACACAAAATGGATCCTTGGAAATATACCACAATTTTCTGAGATATGGACTCACATTTTTCCAGTTGTTCCCTATAAATTCATTCACAACAATTGCATTCTGTGCATACATCAACGGCGAAGACCAAAAACCCCATTTCCACCATTTCTTTATCTTGTCTGAGGAGTCATCCAAAAGTTTGGAATTAAAAGAAATATCTCTAAACCTTTTTCAATTCAAGAAATTATTTGATTCATGTTTTATACCTCGTGATAATACTGTACCACCCAGTGCAAAAAGTAGGAGCAAAGCAAATGATCCAAAGGTGTTTGCAACAACAAGGTTCCTACCTACAGCCGCAATCAGTCGGAACAATGCAGATGCCATCTGGTTTGTAAGCAAGATCACCAAGTATTGTTTGAATAATCTGCAAAAAAGATTATTGATCAACAATCACTTGAAGAAAAGGAAGAAAAGTAATACAGGGATATTAGCAAACGTCCATAGACCATAGTAGTCTTTACCTCCCAACATTTGGATCAAATCCAATACCATAGTAAGTGAGAGAAATCCAGACAGCTGCTTCAACAAACGTTATAGGGATCTTGAGGATCCATGTGGGAAGAGCATATGCCCATGAGGGATAAAAAAGAAAGTCCCGTTGTTTGTAAAAGACTGGAAGCTTGTTAATTGTCATGGACATCTCCGGCATTCCATTGAACAGGAATATAGTGAGAGTTAAAAAAAGAACACCGATGTAGATTACTCCATCTTGTATGTTATCCTGGTGCATCGTAGTTCGTAGGAACAGTGTCAATGCTATAGATGCCATTATGATAATCTGAAAAAATCAGAAAATAAAGAAATGATAAATATATTGAAGATAACACGTATTTACACAATACAGCCTCAATTCATCCTATTATCAGACTCCAGGTACAGTTAGTTACTCACCTGGCAAAGCTTGAACAAGTAGTAAAATGAGTTTCTTTTCATTAGCAAGAGTTCTCTTGAGGTGCATGCTTTCACAAATTCTTTCATTCCCACACCATACCTTCTTGTTGTTAAGGCAGCTGGGTGGCTATTGCTTTTGTCAAATGCATATGCAAGATTATCTCTCAGTCTCTGCCCAACGGGGAATGACTGAAATGCCTTCACAAATTCACTGACAGTCACAAATCTGTAAGGCACCTCTATACTCGACCAGTATTGCCACTGATCTTTCTTTGATGTCACCTGCATCAGAATTAATATTTCCTCGTGTGATAAGAACTACGAAGTGAATATAGTGGGCCAAGAAACACTGAAAGGAATAGGAGAATTGGGTAACAATAATTAAAAATCAAACAATTATTGAAGATTATAGCATATAATTTGGACAACATAGAATCTGGAAAATATTATTACCTCTAACAGTAACTATCTAGGTATGGACTTGGTATGCAGAAAATTAAGCTTATTATCATTGATTACCTACTTCTTGCAAGAAGTCAGCCACCCCTTTTCTCTCTGGGCATTTGAAACCCATGGATTCAAAAAAATCGAGCACATATTCTCTAGGGCCCTGATAAACAATTTGGCCATCAGATAACAGAACTATATCATCAAATAATTCATAAGTTTCAGGTGCCGGCTGTAGGAGTGATATAATAGCAGTTCCTTTGAGAATATGGACATAATTTCTAAGCGAATCTACAATTTGGAATGTTGTAGAACTGTCCAATCCAGTGGATATTTCATCCATAAAAAGTGCATTTGCTGGCCCAACCAGCATTTCACCTGTGATTTATTTAATTAAATATTAAAACTTAGTATAAAATCATTCAATAATTCATCAGAAATGAAGTTTTTTTTCGTATACCTGTAGTAACGCGTTTCTTTTGCCCTCCAGATATTCCTCTTATCAGCTCATCTCCAATCATGGTATCTGCACAAGTTTCCAGTCCCAATATCTGAAAAGAAATTAACAGGATCATTAGTTTTGTCCAATCTTATATTATTTTACATGAAATGGAAAAGATTCATGCTTGAACCTTGAGAAAATAATCTGTGACAACGCTCCCTTCTTGTCCTTCAGTGGCTGCAGCCTACACTATGGTATTCTCCAGATTAAAGAAAACATAAAAAATAAAAATAAAAAATACTACACAATTACTAGATTATAAAATGCATTGTACTAAACGAGACAGACAAATTTTTTAGTTTATGTTTTTCCTTAGAATTAATCTATATGTACCAAATAAATTACATAATAGTTTACATAGTCGACACGTGGCGACTATGTAAACCATTATGTAAAATATTTGGTACACATAGCAAGATCCTTTTCCTTAATATTGTCGAGTATTTTACATTTCACCTTACAAACCAACCTTAAAATGTCCCGGAAAGTAGAGCACATGCCAGATTATCTAAGCAAATCAAATAGACTTACAATAATTTGGATTGAAGAATAATTTTAGGGCACAGAATTTTCATAGTTAGATGGAGGTTAAGAGGCACCTTGTTCTCGTCCAAAAGTTTAAATGGCTAGAGGGATAATTAAATTATTTATAGTTTCTTTTCGGCTTCTAGTAAATATAGCAATGGACCAAATAGAGTAATGAAAAAGATTCACGTAGCCAACATTGAATTTATTGGTAACAGACGCTTGTAGCTTGTTTGGCTAAGCTTAAAAGTTTAAACTAAATAAGAAAATAAGTAAATCTTAAAATAACATTTTTGTATTGGTAAAAGTTGTGAATAAAGTTACTAATTTTGACAAGAATCACTTTAAGCCTCTGTTTGATACACATTAAAATTTTTATTATCATTCTTCTACTCATTTTCAATCACACAATTTTCAATAAAATAATATTTTTCATTATATCAATAACTTTTTTTTCTTTTTCAACTACACATTCTCCATCAATCTACTATTCTAGAATATATTCTTCCAAAATAATGTAGCTCAAACACAGAAAAGCAAGTTTAATTAATTAAAAGAAAGAAAGAAAGAAAAAATAAGTTATTCAAACATGTTTGAAGATAAAAAAAAAAAATTACTTAAAACCGACTTTAATTTTATTTTTTATTTTTAGGCTTAGCAAAACATGCTCTTAGTCTCTTGTAGAGTTTTATGTCGAAGACAATGGTCTTCATCATGCATTGGTTGATTCGTACCTTCATGTAGAGATCGATATTTGAATCAGGATTAATATTGGCTTGCTTTTCCCTTCTTGTCAACTCTTCTAACATATCTGCACAATTTTTATATCAAGATTGAATTAGGGATGGAAATTTGACCCGACAAAGCAGTACTACCGGTGCCTCGTTCCGACGAAGCAGCGTGGTGGTATTGAGGTGGGACGCCTCGCCCCGATTATATAGTTATTTTTTAAAAAAAATTCAAATTTTGTATAAAAACGCCTTTGTCCGACTTTTATTCCCAAAACCGAACCAATTAACCAAGCTCATTAGCCAATTCCCAAATTACAAAAAAAATAAAAAAATATAAGGGCCCATTTGATTGCAAGAATGAAATTTGGTGGAAAAACAAATGAATTCCATGAAATTGAATTGTCTAGAACTTGTTTAAATGAGAATTGTCAATTAATTGTGTTTGATTGATATAATTTTTCACCTGAAAAATATTAAAATTTTGGATCTTTTGGTGCTCGTTTGGCTTTGTTTTCCATGAAAATTGTCCATTAAAGGGATATAATTTGTTACAACAATTGGGGATATAATTTGTTTCCATTGCCAAAAAAATAAAAATAAAAAGTTGCCTAGAAGAAAAGCTTTTCCTCAAAAACCAAGAAAATGCTAGCATGTGGGTAAAAGATGGAAAATCAGTTCAATGGAAAATTTGGACAATCAAACATGCAAAAAGGTGAAAATTGGAATTTAATTTCCATCTTCCATGAAATTGAGTGCAATCAAACAGGGCCTAAATGGAGAGGTGGCTGCCCAGACCGCCTTAAGCGGGGATCGGGGAGGGAAAACCCCCTGTGGGGGTGGCCCGGCCTGGCCCACCCTGTCACCAACAGGCCCCATTGCATCCCAAAGATTTATCCGGGACTTCTTATCTACTGAAATGTAGTCGGGAAGAAAAAAAAAAAACAAAAGAAAAATTGCCCATTACTGACCATAACGAGATCCAACTCCTTGGCATCTTGCAGAGAATTCCAAGGTTTCCCTGACAGTCATTTCTCCAATGTGGACATCATGCTGGCCAATATATGCCGCAGTTCTTTGGGGTACAAACTCATTCATTTCATGTCCATTATAAGTCACATTCCCGGAAAACTGACATTCTAGAATTAATAAGTTTGTAGGTCAAAAATATTAAAATAATGGTGAATCAATGAAAGAGTAATGGTTTGTTTGGTAAGGTGTATTGCACAGTACTAAAAACGAAAATATGCCAAATTTTTGCCTACTATATGCTTCAATTATGTCCAGTACTACATCATAGTATGTCATGGTGACAACCTTTAAAGCAGAATCAAGCTTTCCAGCCAAAGCCAATAACAGTGTTGTCTTTCCTGAGCTTGGAGGACCTAAAAGCAATGTCAATCTTTGGATAACAAGTGAAACGTTAGTTTTAGGTAAATAACACATAAATATATGGTGCATGTTTGGTACACGATAATGGACGTGTCAATAGTGTCCATTGTTGTTCAATCCATGTTACCAAACATGTCGTAGTGTCTAAATTGAATGTACATAATAAGTCATTATCAGTTTGTGTTCCCCACCGGCAAGGTTTGATGATTCCACTGACATCGTTCAGGATAGAAATGTGCTTCTTTCGGCTTGGAAGCACGTGTAGATAGTTCAGGAAACCCTTTCAGATGGAATTGAAGATGAGTTAGATTAATATCCCCTTTAATTTGCAAGGAAAACAATAGTATAATTTATGAAAAGAGGCAGTTTCTTACCTCCAATACATCAGCAAAGAAGTTAAAGAAGGTAGGCAATGCTCTGCTGCCTACATAAGCTTCTGCACCTATATTTAGATGCTCAAATCTAACTTCAATTGTGGGCAAATCAATTCCAACTCTGAAAAAATTTAAGCAATTTAGTTGAACTCTTGAAATATAGAAACTGATTCAAATGTAAGTTTCATGTAAATCTGTTACCATTCTAGTAACTTTCTAGAAAACCTACACACGTCGCGGCTCATTACCCCATTATAGAGGGCTTTATGTGGCAATTAGCCATCACACAAGACCTTAATTTTCTTTGTAACTCAGATTGACAAAATTTTAATTTTACCTGTCAAGTCGGCTCCTTAGTTTCATCAAGAATTTCTCATTGTCTTCCTCAGGAACCTTTACTAGCCTCTGAAGCAACAATTTTCTCTCTTCATATCCAAGATTTTGTACATCAACTACATTGCTGTCACCTTGCAATCCTGATAATATACCTTTCCTCAAACGATCATAAGTGGGAAGCCTTTGGAGTGCGGCCCACTTTAGAGCTTCTTCATCGTCTTCTTCTCGCCTGGAATGCGAGAAAACTTCTGAACCATGGTTCTTCCAAATTGAAGAGCTATTTACTCTCAAGCTACTACTGGTTTTATAAAGATCATCACCAAGATCCATATTATCACGAGAGAGAGAGGGAAAATGCTAGAAACTTTGAACAAAATGAATCGTATATGGTTGAGCAATTTTTTATCTGTTTTCTTATTGATCCCAAGGTGGGAAAATAATCAATGAACATAAGACAATGTTATATTTCAAGGCATCGGTACTGAAATTATATAGCGTGTTAAATGTAAGTTAGGCTAGAGGACAATCCACATGATATGCATTTTAAATTTAGCAGAAGGAAATTAAATGGTGGATTGAAATCTGACCTTTCACTTTCACAGCACCCGTAGTCCCTGTTAGGATTGATACCACTTGTTGTGATACCAATCAATGAATTGAGATGTTGAAGTTATATAGCAAAGAAATAAAGTATGTGATCAAGAACAAAAGAATAAAAGAAGACAAGAATATGACAGAGGAATTAGGAGATTTTATTGCACCACAAGAAATAATGGAGAAGAGAAAAAATTACAAAGATTCTATAAATAGAAGAACCTAGTATTTATAGAAAACATGTAAGGGACGTTCAAGACCTATTGGTAGAGTTGTTGATGAAGTAGGATGTCAAAAACTGAGTCCAAAACAAGTAGGAGAAGAAAAAACGCGAAAAACACACATTCGGGCTGAAAAACTTGCTGCGGGCTCGACCCGGCCCAGGCCCTGGCGTCTGGGAGCCCAGGAATCTGCCCCAAAATTTATCCCTCGGTTAATGCTCTAAAAAAGTGTATTTTTCCATCCAAAAATCTTCATTCAAGTCAAACTCTTAATTATCATTGAAATTTGATCTTCAACTTGACATAGGAATCCAATAGCATTCCAAACTTGAATTCTTCATGACGCGCACTTCAATTAGAATTCAATTATTTCAAACATATCAACAAAAGAATTTAGGTCACACCCAAATTCTAACAGTCCCAAATTGTCATTAAAATGGTACGTGAGCTACACATGTTCTTCCCTTACACCCCCAGCACCTGCCCCTACCCTACTTCCAAGCCCCATCCCTACCCACAGGGTCNTTTAGGTCACACCCAAATTCTAACAGTCCCAAATTGTCATTAAAATGGTACGTGAGCTACACATGTTCTTCCCTTACACCCCCAGCACCTGCCCCTACCCTACTTCCAAGCCCCATCCCTACCCACAGGGTCAACAAGAAGGATGGAGAATTTACTTTGCTAGATTCTGGGTACGTCAAGCATTCCTGGTTACTGGCGTTTCGGTTGCAGGCGTGGGAGTATTAGGGGATGGCGGGTGATGGATTGGCTACCAGCAAGGGAGGGGCGGGAAGGGGGATTTGGTATTTTTATTTTATTCCCTTTTCTTTTTTATATCCATAGTTATTTAAAATTTATTCATAACTTGCCCTTTTTTGAAACCTTGCCCTTTTCTGGTACCAACTCGGCTACATGTACACAGTGAATCGGTAAATTGTATGGACGATGAATGGTGCACATTCATTGGACCTCCGACAAGAAACTATTTTTTCCCGACCAATGCACATGCGCCACCCACCTGTCTCCCAGCATTCTCCCTGTACCAAGGACTTAAGTCTTTCCGTACAGATTATTTAAAATTTATTTTTAATTTCACATTCTTCAATAAAGTAATTTTGCAAATGCTTTCATATCTTTTTCCTATTTTTAACTCTACATTCTTTAAAAAAAATCATTTTTCACAAATTTATTCTAAAAAAATCTATATCGAAAATGTATTTATACCATTCAAGTCATTTAAATAGATGATATTTAGATTTGAATAACTAGATATACAAGTTTAAATGGATTACGAATCATTTGATAGGATTTTTCTTGTGCTTCTAGTCTAGAACAAAAGTTTCATTAAAAATGTTAACTTAATAAATATTTGAAAACTAATTCTTAAAAAGAGTTTTTTCTTTAGAAAATACAGGAAGTCATATTTGATTAACTTCCTCTAAATGTATCGTTTAAATCATCTTTTCAATAAATTTTCGACGAATGAAAATAATTAGATCACTTCATGCATATTTAGGGAAGCTTTTGTTATTTATTTAAATTAATCAAACATAGTTTTATACATATATTTCATAGAATTTGACTTTATAGCAAAAAGTCACAAATTGATGGGAAAATTCAATTTTGACTGCCACAATAAATTTTAAAAATTGAATCGATCCCACGTAATTAATAGAAAAAATCGTTTCTTGTCAAAAAAAGAAAAAAGTGAGACCAGGCATAGGGTAAATAGGGTTGGCAATATTACAGCATAACTCAGCACACTACTTGTTAGGCTTAGGATCAGCCATGTAAAGCCCCTATAAAGTACTATGAAGTCAAGAAGGAATTTATTACTCATGCAAGTGTTTGATAAAAGGTAGAAAAAATTATTACAAAACGTATTTTTTTACACGCGTTGTTGAAAATAAATGTGGCAGAAAAAAGTGATTCTCAAAAATTAAAATACCTAACTTATAGATATCGGCGTTTCACAGAGACATGGACTATGCTCTCCAATCCCCTAAGACGTAGTTTTTAGTTTGAGTCTCTCCTCCACTTGTTAATGAAAATTGTAAGCATCGGACTTTTGATTAAAAAAAATTTGAATTTAATCAACGTGTGAAGAGACTGAATTTGAATAATTTATCCTTTCGACTTGAGCTTTCATTATAAATTATAGAATGAGATAAATAACAAAATGTTTCGAATCAAAGTGGCAATTATTTTTTCCAAGTTATAACTCCTCTATCCGAAATTCATTGATTTTTTTTTATTTGGTAATTTTCGGAAATATAAATGAAATCTACGTGCATCAATTTAGTCTACACGACATTATGGTGTTGCCAACCCACAAAAGTATAGGTAATTAAAAGGTGGCCAACTAGGCAGGGGAATTGAGGCTTCATAAATGGTACACTTGACTTTTAAATTCGGTGGCATGCTTCTTGTTAAAAAAGAAGCTTAAATTTATTAACAAATATTTAATTTACTAGGTGAAAGCAACGTGCAATGCATGTTTGCTTAATTCATATTTAATTTTTTTGGTCGAG
>CAIGRS010146402.1:0-26912 GCA_903798395.1 Fraxinus floribunda
TTTAAAATTCTGGTTTGTGCAATTTTCACTTTTTTTCTTTTCCAGTTTTGGGCCTGATAAGTTGGGCCTCTTTTATTTTAAAACAATGGGCCTAACTCATACATTTTAATTAGGGAAGAAATCATAAATCAGGGTTTAAGTTTGAAGAATTCAAAATTCAGGTTTGAAGTTTAAAAAATACAAAAATCGGGTATTTTAGCAATTAATTAAAAATACTTGTTATTTAAATATAATAAATTCATAATTATACAATTAATGGTCACACGTACATAATTATAGGTCACGTATTATTAAATTAATTGATCATAGATTATTTTGATGTCACAAATAAAAATTTTTATGGATCAAAATTTACTTCATTGGCCACGGATAAAAAAAAAATTAGATCGCAATTTATTTATCGGTCACATATTTTCAAATTCTTGGTTACAAATTATTCTTTAGTCACAAATTATCGAATTTTAAGGCCACATTTTAATAATTATTAATCACACTAAACCAGATAATTGGTCACATACACCAAACACTCCACCCCCGTCCTGATCCACCACCAATACTTTATCACAAATCAACCAAATAATTAGTCATAGACACTATCCCACCCCGCCCCCGCCCCCGCCCCTGCCACACAACCACAAACACAACCAAGGCCAACAACAACAAAAACAACTACCACCATCGTCGCCTGCACCGCACCACCTGCAAAAAAAACCACCTTAGCTATCCCCGTCACGACACCACCCCAACCATTACCACCGCTGCCTGTACCATTCCACCTAAAAAACCACCAATATCGTTGCCCTGCCACAATACCATCACAACCACCGCCATCGCCACAACAACAAAAAACACCATTGCCACCGCACTAGCAGAACCTACAACCATTGTCACTCTCACCACCAACAAAAATCGCCGTCGCAACACCACCACCACAACAAAAAAACCTGGCGCCTGCACCACCACTACAACTAAAACGCGGCGCTTGCACCACCACAACAACCAAAACTGTAGTTGTGTCGAAGAGAGAGGAGAGAGAGAAGGCAGATCGAAAACCAAAAGTCGTTCTCAGCAGCTTCGCCGTTCTCAACCACCACCATCGCGATTTTGGGATCAAAATCGCTAGCTAGTCGACTTAGATTCGGGCGAACAGAGCGCCGCCATGCGTGAAGATGAGCGCCGCCATCGCAGCGTGATCACCACTACACGCACACTCACAGAAGTCGCTCACAACGTCAACTCCCAGTGGTGATGCCGCCGTGCAGGCGGTTCTCTTCCAGGGTGGCGCCGCTACTATTGAGAGAGAGAGAGAGGAGAAGACAGGTGCGTTTGGAGGGAGAGAGGAGTGAGACAGGCTGTTGAAATGATTTAGGTTTAATTAGGGTTTTAATTATTAATTCAATTAATACCTGATTTTTGATTAAATAAATCTTAGATTTGATTTTTGAATTTGAAAACTTAAATGTTTGGTTTTATGTAATTTCCACTTTTAATTACCCACAGGCCACAACGAATTGGAGGAAATGGTCCAAAATCCAAATAAGCGAAATCACGATTCAATTGTAAAAAATAATAATAAAAAAAAACGTTGCTCTGGAGATTTGGGAGAATTGTGGAGTATCGATTCTGTAGCACGAGCTCAAAGGGATTTGGGTTGTGGGTTTCTCTGAGGAACTGATTACGGGAGGTGAGGTGAGGGGAGAGGAGGGGAGGGAGAGAAAGAGAGAGAGAGAGAGAGAGGAAATGAGAAGGAAATTTGTTTCCCGTGTTTTGGCAAAACACCGTGTTTTTGGCTTAGTTTTTCCAAAACGTGGTTTCAGCCATTTTCCATTTTCAGTGTAAATTTTTTTATCATTTTCAAAAACACGTTTTCGAAAATAGGTAAGAGAACGCGTTTTCACTGTTTTGAAAAATTGAAAACAGAAAACGGCTTGAAAACGACAAAGAGAACGGAGCCTAAATGTTTGGTTTTATGTAATTTCCACTTTTAATTACCCACAGGCCACAACGAATTAGAGGAAATGGTCCAAAATCCAAATAAGCGAAATCGCGATTCGATTGTAAAAAATAATAATAAAAAAAACGTTGCTTTGGAGATTTGGGAGAATTGTGGAGTCTCGCTCTCCTGTTGGCCGCTGATGGGCAAAGACTCGCTGACCGACCTTGCAAACTCCGGGATGGTAAAATCTCACCCTCTATATTACTCCGTCTCGAATTCTCCAAACTTACTTTATAATTGTTTTTATGTTTTCAATTAATATAGTATTTAAAAATGATTAATTAATTATACATGACAGTAAATAGGGATCTTAATCTCCACCCCCGCTTTCGACAATCTCCGATGCGATGAGGTTGGAAATGACCACCACTGCTCTACCCTGCATCGCTGCCGTTCTTACCCAATTTTTATCAACACTTGAAAGTTTATCCATTTGACTAACTTCATGTGTCCCGAAATGGTATCTAGTTCTTTTTGCTCCCGAACGTATGAAATTACTGAATTCGCTACAATAACATTGGTATTTGTACGAACACCATCGCCACGTCTATTTCTGATGTTGTTTCTCATCGTTTTCTTTCGAATAGTTTTGGAGGGGAAGGAGTAAGGGATTTTGAGTGACATTCTTCGAGTACGAAATCATTTTGTGTTGAATGAGAACGTCTTACTCCGTAGTGTAGATGACATGAGAAAACTACAATTTCACCTTCATGAACTCTTGGTTGGTTCCGTGATACACACACATTGCCGATAATGTTGTCGACAATTACTGATGGTGCTTCGCTCACTGATTGCTGATAAAATCCGCTGGTATCAATGACAAAAGTTTATTTTTTAATAAATTATCGATAGATATGTTAATTTTTATATAATTTTAAAGAATAGTTTGTTTTTTATTGTTAGTTTATTCTTGACGGATTTTTTCATTACTATTAAATTCATTCAACTATTAATTTTTTTTAATATTACTTACAAATAGAGTTTGTAATCTTAAGTTTTTAATTTTTATTTTTTTATAATATTTATTTTTATATTTTCAGTATTTTATTTAACGAATAATTTCACGTTAACGGTAAGAAAGTAACCATATTTGAGCTATTTATTAATTTTAATAACTAATTTAGAAAACTAATAAACTTTAATGACCAACTAACATACTAATCAATTTGTAAGCATAAACTAACTTTAGTGGTCGATTTGATTGAAAAGAAACCAAACACTTTGCATTGTGACCACATGTGAAATTTTGCCCATTTTGTGTAAAATTGGGGCTTTGAATAATAATTTTTGAAGAACGTTTAGTTAAAAAATAAGAAGTTCAATTTATATGTGAAGTATTTTATTAAGTGAATGCATAGTTATAAAACTTGACTTGACTCGGACCGTCCGGTCGGACCGAAAAATCGGTACCTTGGTTTCTTGCTCGAGTTGGATAGATTAATTTAATAGGAATGCACATGACTCGATCAAAAATCTACTTTGACATTTTGACCAAGTGAACCAGGCTTGTTTTTAAAATTGTCTTTTAAAATTTTGAGGGCCTAAGGTTCTTTGGACCTCTAAGTAAAACAATTATTTTTTTACTATTGAAGTTGGAGAGTAGTTCAATGTTTTTTTTTATATACAATAAGTTATATATATCCAATGAATCATATATGTGTTTTCTAAAAGTATCTTTTATAAAAAATTTGATCAAATATTTAACTTTATTTTATAGATCTAAATAATTAGTGAAAAATAATTTATCTAAAAAAATTTGTATACTTTAATTTTATTTTTTTTTTATAGATTTTTATGTAATGACTCGTCGGTCCGACCGTTGACTCAACTAGTAACTCGAGATCCAGTACTTCGTCCAGATCGATATTCGGATCGAGTCTAATAATCGTAGGTGAATGTGTAATTGAAAATGAGTATGAGAAATATATTATTTTATTTTAAATGAAGTAGGGCTTAATGGTCGATCAAGCCAATGGTTGGGATGGAAATTTTGCTGGAAATAGCAGGGACAGAAAGGTAATTTCGGTAAAGCCCTAATGCCCTCTCTCAGATATGCTAGCAATCTTTCACTCCTCCAGCTCCTCCCTCTCTTCCCTACCAGTATATTCGGGAACTCCTTCCTCAGGTTCAAGATATATGTAACGTTTATATTAATTCTAGTTTAATTTGATCTGTACTATTTTTTTATAGCCCGATTTAGCTGATAATAACTGTGTTTCTAGTCAGATCATTTTCTTTGATTAAATGAGTCATTTCCTCAATGTTTCGTGTTATTGAACTGTTTTTAGCTTGTGTATGTTTGTTATGAATGTGTAATTGAATTTTGATGGACACTGATGTTATATATATTGTGATCTTGAGCTCGATTTCAGGTTACCCCGGATTTTTGAATTGATATGGACTTTTGAAATTGAACTGGTAATTAAGTTAGTGGTAATTCGACTATGATACAATAAACTGACATCCATGGCCGTGACTTCGCTGAACCAGTGATCTAGAAGTACCCGTCCTCAAGTTGCCTTGTCTACTGCTAGGATCGACCCCGGAAGTATTTGTAATTTGATATTATTGAATTTAGCATATTGAATGGTCTTGTAAGGGGAGGGTGCTCGGTGTGCTTATGTACTCACAAGCCAAGCTTTAACTTAGTGATGATGTGAGACTCTGTTAAGGTCATAGTATTGAATTTGTTCGCAAATGAACATAGGAATATGGATCATTATTTTTATCTTGTGTTGCAGACTTATTGAGCTGTGAACATTTCATCGAGAAATAGCTGAATAAGTTACTAAATGCTGGAAGATAATTGCCACACAGTTAAATGATTGTTGATATTCATGCTTTAGAAAATAATGGTTGCTTAGTGGTGAAATTGGTTTATGAAGATGTACTTGTAATTACCTATCTACCTTATTTACTTAGACGAGACAATTCTTGGTGTTTGCCTTGGTAAATTATCTCTAGTTAAGGGGTAAAAATATTGTGGTTATTTTGTTTTAAACTTGCGGAAGTCACTAGTAGTCTAGAAGAGTTCACGAGTTCGTGGATTGGGACTCAATGCATTTAGACTTTTGATCTTAATATTATATCTCTGTACACTTGTATAATATGTAATTTTCACTTGCTTAATGGAACTAGATATCCTCACAGGATGTCTTACAGAAGCTGCTTGGAAATATGTGAATACGATTTTACTTATAGTCCAACCTGCTTACAGTTGCAGTTGTATGGTTGTACTCATCCATGAGATGGAAGTTGAGGAGTCCTTTTAAACAAATTTCTTTTTATTAACATGATTTTTCTTTGCAGGTCACCACATTGATTTGCTAACATGGCGGACGGTTCACAGCATCCGTCTGTATATCAAAAAATACACCGACAATCTTACCTCCTCTCTCGGATTTCTCCGCACATGTGCTCTAGGACTGCTGGTTTACCCAATTTGACTGGTAGATATGTCAACGGAGGTCTGCAAAGCCATTTATTGCCATCATACCAAGGAACTGTATCACCGTTATCTTCTTTTATGATTCTGGCTCCAATTGAAAAGGAAAAAGGCTTTTCAGGTTTTATGGTGGATTTCCTCATGGGAGGGGTTTCTGCTGCCGTCTCCAAGACGGCTGCTGCTCCAATAGAGAGAGTTAAGCTCTTGATTCAGAATCAGGATGAAATGATCAAAACCGGACGGTTGTCTGAACCATACAAAGGGATTGGTGACTGCTTTGCCCGAACTATGAAGGATGAAGGAATAATTGCTCTCTGGAGAGGTAACACTGCAAATGTTATCAGATACTTCCCCACCCAGGTCAATATACAATCTTATCCCTTCCTTACCCTCTCCATTGTTTTCTTTTACTTTTTCCACTTTGTTAAGTATATATCATGCAAGATGCAGTCTAATCACCAAGGGAATGGGTCTTTTCATTTAATTGACATTTGAAATTAATACATATGCTTTCAGGCCTTAAACTTTGCTTTCAAAGACTACTTCAAGAGGCTTTTTAACTTCAAGAAAGACAGGGATGGCTACTGGAAATGGTTTGCTGGAAACCTGGCATCGGGTGGTGCTGCTGGTGCCTCATCTCTTCTGTTTGTCTATTCTCTTGATTATGCTAGAACACGGTTGGCAAATGATGCTAAGGCTTCCAAAAAGGGTGGTGAAAGGCAGTTTAACGGTTTGATTGATGTTTACAAGAAAACACTCAAATCTGATGGTATTGCTGGGCTTTACCGTGGATTTAATATCTCATGTGTTGGAATCATTGTCTACCGTGGGCTCTACTTTGGAATGTATGATTCGTTGAAACCTGTAGTTCTGGTTGGTTCATTGCAGGTCAGTAGACTTTTGAACTTGGAACTCTTGATTCTAAACCTCCAGTTATAACTTATACGCCGTCAACCCATAGTTGCCTCTTTATTTCATCCATAAGATGCCTTGCCTTTTCTTCCATGCTTTTATGACTTTGCAATGGAGTGAAAGCTGGCCTTGTCAACTTGGTTAAATTCTTGTTCTCTCGGTGTCAATTTCTGCTGTGTTGCCGTGATGATCTTTGACCTGCATGATGACCCAATTTTATGTGCTTTGGCATGCTCTTTTTCCTCTGTTTGATGAGTATATTATATTTATGTTCGCCTGCTGCTTTAGTAATTTTTAGACCAAGTTGCCAGTTTGCAGGCTACTAACATAGTGTTGCTGTATTTGGTTAACCACAGGATAATTTCTTCGCTAGTTTCTTACTGGGATGGGGTATCACAATTGGTGCCGGGTTGGCCTCTTACCCAATCGACACTGTGCGTAGAAGAATGATGATGACCTCGGGAGAGAGTGTCAAATATAAGAACTCCATGGATGCATTTTCACAGATCATCAAGAACGAAGGGGCTAAATCACTCTTCAAGGGTGCTGGAGCCAACATTCTGCGTGCTGTTGCGGGGGCTGGTGTACTTGCTGGTTACGACAAATTACAGGTCATTGCTTTTGGCAAGAAATACGGCTCTGGCGGTGGTGGTTAATTATCTTTCTGCTGATAATGACGAAATGCATATGTTAAATAGTCGAGGAGAAATATGTTTACGGGTGCATTTGGCATGTTTTCCATATTAGAATACTCGAGCTTTTATATTGGGAAATTTGATTGCTCTATGTGCGGATTATGTTTTAAGACTATAACTTGTGGTCTTTTGTGAAGGAATAATTTGGTACTCTTAAAATATAGTATATGCATTTCAAGTAAATTAAGGGTTCGTTTGGTATGATTTTTACTTTTACTTTTAATTCATGTAAAAGGGCTTTTGGAAAAGTTATCTTAATTTTTATTTTGAAACTTATTTTTAAAAACACTTCTTATTTCGGTAGTGCTATTAGAGGAAGTTACAATATATCAATTTCTTCTAAAAGCTCTTCTAACCGTCAGAAGTACCTTTATAAAATTAGTCAAATGAGTCCAAAAATAATTTTTTAGTCATATCAAAGAACGTTTCAAAAATCAAAAGTCATACTAAACGGACCCAAACTTCTCTTAATATACAAAGACAAATTGTTAAAGCACTTGTACCATTACAGAAAATATATATATATATATATACTATCATTGTGTATTCATTGTCAAAACTGGATCAGATTGACTGGTTGGAGCAGGGAGACTATAAACTATTCCAATTCTAGGTAAAAAGGGGAAAATTGAAAACTGTCAAAATAAGGAAAAACGGTAGATTTTCATTCAGCCTCAATTTTTCTATTTTTATTAATATTTTTTTACCACCTAAATACCTAATCGATCTTAACTCTGTGTCTTTCACTGAGTCAATGCAGTCGAATTTAGCCCCCATTTGGTTTCAATTTTTTAAAAAAAATTATTTTCAATACATATTTTTTTATCAATCACATAATTCGTTAATTTTTATCAAAATATATTAAAAATGTTTTTTAATCAAACCAACTTAAAACATTGCAAATCGCTTTCATCCATAGCATTATTCTTTAAATATTAATTTAAAACATTAAGATGACGTGTACAATTTCAATTGGTAAATACACGCAGGGATCAGCGAGCACACAATAGAGCGAGAGACGCTTCCAACATTAAACGGTCTCACACTTCAACCCAAATCCAAAATCCACTCACCAAAAAAGAACCTTTTTGTAATTGAATTTTGTGGGAAAATGCATAGGTCTTTATTGTTTCCATTAATATTGGTTTTACTGATAATTATAGAGCTAAGTGCAGGCGTGAATGCATTGTATGGACCATCATCCCCAGTTGTTCAGTTAAATCCCTCCAACTTCAAGTCCAAGGTACGTGATTAGGAGTACATTAGATATGCAAATTTTGAGATTTTTAAGAAAATTACGCGTAATGTGTTTTATATAATGAGGAACATTTGATTTGTTTGTGTAGAAGTAAGATTCGATCAGTCATTATTTTTTACATTTCTGATATTGAGTTTCATAAGAGTCCGGTAGGTATATATGATATGTATCCATTTGTATCTGTTTTGAGTTTGATTGTCTTCTTTGATGCAGTTTCTTGGATAAATTTTGAATTCAGCTCGTGTTAACTTATATAGCTTTTTCTACTGTTTTGTCCTGTTTGTTGCTGTTGAATTATGGATTTTTATGTTTAGAGTAAGTGAATAAAATTAAAATGTTTCATTTGGTGGTTTTAAATATGCCCTAGAATTGTAATAATTTGTAAAGGAATCTCTTTGAATGTTTATGGTATTTCCAAATCAAAGCTACTAACCCATTCCGCAAGAATTATGGTTAAGGTATTTTGTTAATTGCCATATTAATGGTGATACTAAAACCGGCCTAATCAGGTGAAACGAGGTTGAACCGGTTGTAAAAATAAATAAATTATTTATTTGTGCTTTGGATTTTTTCTACATATTTTCAAATAATACTAGCACATTATTTTTTAACTTAGTAGTGTAATACAATATAACATGTTTAGAGCAGGTGGTTCCGCCTTCTTGTCCCACATCGACTGCACTAGTGGAAAATGTTAAGGAAGCAAACTATAAAAGGCTGGCCACTAGATGTTTCCAATTTCAATCGGCCAAATTGCTGGTTTTGGCGGTTGAACCGGTTAATTAGCAAAGTTTTTCTCGGTTTATAATTAAGTACTGATAGGACAGGTTCTTTGGCCGGCTCCAAGTTTTCACAGTTAAACTGGCCGGTCCGGTTTTGACAATATGGGCAATACTTAATATAAACCACTAGAATGAGTAGTTGTCCAAGCTTTAATTGTGATATGGTTATCTTCATTATTTCAATTACATTATAATTTTGGTTGCATTCAGAATCTATGATTATCCTTTTCTTAATTTGACATTTCAAAACTGTTTGAAAATTGCTACCATTTTGGTTCATTGCTGTATGTATCAGATGGAGTTCCAGTTTGTAGCTTAATTGTTGCTTATGGGCTGAAAGGCAATTTTCTTAAATGCATTGTTGCAGGTCCTGAATTCGAATGGTGTTGTTTTAGTGGAGTTCTTTGCACCATGGTGTGGTCATTGTAAAGCATTGACGCCTACATGGGAGAAGACAGCCAATGTCTTGAAAGGTGTAGCTACTGTGGCTGCTCTAGATGCTGATGCTCACCAGTCATTCGCTCAGGTTTCATTTAGTAGAGAAATTTTCTCTCTAGTGACATGCTTGCAGAAGTTGAGCTCATCAGGATATATTCAAGAATAAATATATTTTTTTTCTGGTTACTACAATTTTATTTTATGGAAAGTTTGATCTACTCTATAAACAAGAATAAATATTCACAAGAAGCACGGTAGGGGATCTTTTGGAAGAAATAAAACTGAGGGAGAAAAGTAGAGAATTTCAGTTTCTATAGAAGAGAGAGGAGAAAATTTATATGCATGCATAATATGGGTCAATTTTTATGATTATGTTTGGGATAGTTAATATCATGTTATTAAATGATGACTTGGGATTAGGTGGTAGATGGAATACTAGCGTTACATCTCCATATTTACATTTCTGGTCGAGCAAACTATATAATATTTCATGACTTTTCAACTCAATTGCTATAGATATGTTATCTATGGTTTCTCTTTTGAAAAGAATTTAAAAATACAGTTATTTATAGCTTTTCTGGATTTTTTTATAAATTGGAAGTGATGTCATGATGTGTTTGTTTATTTCTCATTGATGGCCAATTTAATATGAGAAACAACCTTGCAATTCATGCAAGGCTGTCGTATGTGTATTATTTAATCTTCGTCCTTATTTTCTTCAGGAATACGGAATTAGAGGTTTTCCTACCATTAAGGTCTTTGCACCTGGGAAGCCTCCAGTAGATTACCAAGGAGCTAGGGAAGTCAAGCCTATAGTTGAATTCGCACAGCAACAGGTCAAAATTATTTCCTTTTATTTTTCGGAAATCTAGTAGTAACTTTGTCTGGATTTATTTGCCTCTTCTTGCGTATGTAAAATAACCACATTGATTTACTGCATGTAGAAAGGTGAATTCTCTATAATATTTAGCTGTGTTCTTTTATCTGCAACTTTTAAAAAAAAAAAAAAAGCAATCCAAATGGAAGAGACAGGTTTACTATGAACCTTTGGCTTACTGATGTAGAATTGTGTGTCTTGCATAATGTATCATTTTTCTAATTGCAATTTTACGTTGTTAACTATTGTATTGTGGCTGAGGATCTGTGAGTCAAGTAATATCAAACTTGCTTTCATATATGCATTAAGTTGTGGTACATCATTTCTGCTCATGCCAGTGAGTTACAGTGAGTTATAAATGTGAACCAGGGCAGAAAAACTTCAAGACATTGTTTGAAAAGAGCTATTTGAGGCTTCTGCCTCAAATCTCGTCTCAGGTGAAGCTTTCATAAATAGCCTTAAAGGTTACTCCTTGGGTGCAATTTGTGATGTTTTTACCTCAATTTACGGAGGCTTATACCTCAGGGCTAAGCTTCAAGGGGACTAAGGAATCCATGTGTTTTGTCTTGCATTTTCCATAGATTTTATTGTTGGCCTTAGCCTTTTGGGCTATTTCTCTATAATCTGTAGTGTTCTACAGTTTTTTTCTTTTTTCTTTTTTCCCTCCTTTTCTGCCTTTACACGAAAAGGGAATGTGAAGGAGAATACATGATTCCTAGTGGAGGATGGAAAAAAAAAAAAAAAAAACTAATCATGACGGCAACATGATGTTGATGATTCCCTTAAAAGTTATATTAATAGGGACAATATAAAAGATTTCTAAATAGTTTCTATTTTTTCTTAGTAAAATAATAATAATAATAATAGTGACGAGCAACATGATGTTGATGATTCCCTTAAAGGTTATATTAATAGTGACGATATAAAAGATTTCTAAATTGATTCTATTTTTCTTAGTATATTACAATTTTGTTTGTGATTATTAATTTGATATTATTTGCTATTTCATTGATCTATTTTATGTTTATTGCAAGTTAGAAGTTTAATTTTCTTAAGTTGTTTTATTTTGGATTTTTAAATATGATTTATGGTTTATTATGAACATTTTTTTTTTAAATTTTATATTCTCTTGAAATATTTTATTGGTTTGTCTTGAAGCTTATGCCTTAACAAACAGATAAAATGCCTCAGTACTTAATTAAGCCCTTTTATACTATGGTTTAAGATTTTCTCTTTTTATTACAGATTAAAGCACTTTTGAAGGACCGTTTGAACGGGAAGGCAACAGGAGGATCGAGTGGGAAGTCGGAATCTAGTGCTTCAATAGAATTGAACTCGAGTAATTTTGATGAATCAGTAATTAAAAGCAAAGATCTTTGGATTGTAGAGTTCTTTGCACCTTGGTAAGTTACCTGCTTGACTTCTTATTCTATCCTTCATCCTATACTTTTAACTCTTTCAATCTGGATGAAATTTAACTACTGTCCTCAATTGCTTTCTTTAACTAGGGTCAGTGCTAAGCACATTGTGATTACAATTTTTTTCTTCTTAAATCGTCACAAAAAAAGTGAACATGCATTTGGTATATAATGATTAGTTTCTTTCCTTTTTTTTTCTCCATTTTTGTATTATAAATAGGATGTATTTGTATTGTAAAATCATCAAGAAATGCAGAATAAAACCAATTCTGATTTCATGGTATCAGAGCCTAGATTCTTCTAACCTCGCAAACAAATGGTGGAACTCCACCTCAACAACAAAGGGTCCGCAACCTCTAAAACGTCTCACATTGAAGCAGAGATCAGTCCTTCAATTGTTTCCAATGGACTCGAAATATTCTTCTTTCCATCTCATAGTCGAGAAACTAAATGGAAAAAAATTTCGAGATTGGGCCCAATCTATAAAATTGGTGATCGACGAAAAGATAAGCTGGGTTACCTTACCGATGATACAAAGAGGCTGGCTGACGCTACCCTTCTACAAAAGTGGAAGTCTGAAAACTCAATGGTAATAGCTTGGCCCGCGAACTCCATGGAGCCGTCTATAAGGAATTACTTATTCCTTCCAACTGCAAAAGACGTCCGGGATACCATTCTAACATCTGCAAATCTCATCAACCGAATGCCTAATCGTACTCTATCCTTCATTTCACCTATCCAAAGGTTCCAAAAATACTTCCCTACTTCCCATCTTAATTCAAACTTACCCTAAAGGTGTTTCGAAGTACTGCCTTTGTAAAAATTCATTCCCGTCTTCGAAACAAACTAGAAGCAAGTGCACTATATTCTAAAGGGCTACAGATGCTATGATCCATCCTCAAAAAAGGTGTTGGTTAGCCTAAATGTCACCTTCTTCCAAAAACCTTCCCTTTGAGAGGAGAATTTGAGTGATGGATTGTTTTTCAAAAAGAAAAGTAAAGGAAGTAGAAATCTTCGTCGATGCAGATTAGGCTGGATCAACAAAAGATGGAAGATCTACTACCGGTTATTGTACCTTTGTATGGAGAATTTTGGTAACGTAGTCACGTAGAGAAGTTAGAAACAAATGTAGTGACGAGAAGTAGTGTTGAATCTAAATTTAGGGCTATTGCACAAAGGATATGTGAGGGATTATGGATAAAGAAACCCTGGAAGAACTAAAAGTTAAGTGGAAATTCCAATCAAACTCTATTGTGATAACAAAGCATTCATTAACATTTCATTGAATCCAGTGCAACATGACAGTACCAAACGTGTAGAAGTCAACATACATTTTATCAAAGAAAAAGTTTAAGATGGAATTATTTGTATGACTTATGTCCCTACAAAAGAACAAATAGCGGATATCTTCACTAAAGGATTACCTAGATAGGATTTCAACAACTTCATTTGCAAGTTGAACATGGTCAATATCTACCGTCCAAATTGAAGGGGAGTGTAGAAAATCGAGAATGAGAAGAAAACCGAGGATGGAAAACTTGTAATTTACGATTAATTGATGGGAGATTGATGCTTAAATCTCTCCATCCTTTAGATAATTAATAGGATAATTTTTTTCCTAAAATAGGTGATTAGTTTCTTTTCTTTTTTTATTCATTTTTGCTATATAAATAGGATGTATTTGTATTGTAAATTCATCAAGAAGTACAGAATAAAACCAGTTCTGATTTAAGGCAATATGTTCAGGCTTGGCTCATTTATTTAACAATCTCAATAATTGTTCAAGCTTGGCATGTATATCTTAGGAACAAAAATGAAATAGCTTCAAGCTGAGCCTAACACGAGCTGTTGGCGAATGGCTCGATTTATTGCAGCCATAAGTTCTCAGTTATTGACAAGTGGAGTCGACAATTTAATATTTACTGCATGAACTTGGGGTTCTATAAATTGCATTTTAGTAACAATGCCATATTTTGGAGAAACTTTATCCTATTAGCTATGATATTTTTCACCTAGAAGTTGATCCTTCTCTGTTATATGTTAATTGGTCAAGTTTCCATGTTGAATATAAACCTCTTTTTGTCAAAATGATCTAATTTATGTACTTTTTGGTGGTTGACCAGAATAGTGTGTTTGCATGTTACTTCAGAAGTTCCGTGTTCTCCTTTTTCTTCAGTTTTCTTTTCCATAACTTGAATATTTGTTTAATAACTTTGCGATCTATTATCTGTGGCTCTTTTTAAGGTGTGGGCACTGCAAGAAGCTTGCTCCGGAGTGGAAGAAGGCAGCTAATAATCTCAAGGGCAAGGTGAAGTTGGGTCATGTAGACTGTGATGCAGAAAAAGTAAGTTTCAGAATCTAATATTTACTTCGGATATTGTTATAAACTAAATTGTTTATATGCTATATTTTATATATTTAGTCCTGACTAAATGCTAAGCTGACTTCTTTTATATGCATTTCTCTAAAACGGTGGGATGATAGGCTTTGCTTTGTTTTCTATGTTGAACGCAAAACTTCCAACTAGTCCAATATCCCTTCACAAGGTTCAAATTAGAAAGCACATCGGCCTTTTTCAAAAAAATACAAACTGATGACATCGAACTAATAATGAATAAGGCTGAGATATGACTCTCAGACATTTGAAATTAAATGTAAGGTATCTTAATTTTCAAATTCAGGGATTATTTGAATTGTACAAAATTTTGGAGAAAAGGCAAATGTGTTGCACATTTCTTTTACTCAAGCAATTTTTTTTCTATTATAAACCACGACGTGTTTAATTTGTGTGAGTATTTTCTGGCCTTCCTAATAGTGCAGCAAGTATACTTGTACTTCTGGTCAACCGATGAAAGCACAAAGTTGTGGGATTTTCGGTGGGAATGCATTTCGGTGGGTAAATAAATATATATGAGAGAGAGATCTCCTCATTACACAAGATATTCGTGATGCGCTTACTGTCGTTTAATCTTCATCTGGACATGTAAATCAAAACACTGAAGACAGATAGAGCACACACGATATCTAGCTAAGATAGGAAATGATGCTTTCTTGCTTAGGTACAACTTTAGTTGTGAACTGCATCCAATTTTGAGCATTTTGTGCAAGCTATAGTAGGTTACTGTTCAGATCAAATCTCATTTAGCCCTTATTCCCTGATCAGTTAAAATATTGATGTTGAATATCACATCAAAGATCGTCTAATATAAAGATATTGAGATTTACCAATGGAGATATCATATGATAGATTGTTTGGAATTTTTGTGACAATTTGTCAAACATTCAATGACGTGCAATTAACGTATTTTTATGTACTTGTATCTCAATAGAGATGCATAATATATGCAAGAGACAACTTTTAAAAAGTGCACATGAGATAGTAATTTGAATAATCTATTACTCATGAGAAGGAATAAAAAGTTTACAACCCTTCACTACGTCTTTGTGATGGGGAAAAAAGGTGATAATTACAAATGATTTTGCTTCTACTGCCTTCATGATTTTCAATAAGACTCGAAAGTTTTCCTGGTATTCATGTCCTTTTGAGTTCACATCCCATCTTACCACATGAAAATAATTTGAGTACAATATATGATTTCTGTATTTTGTTTCCTAGTAGACTACTGAATCCCATCATTCCTGAAGTTTTCATTTGACTTTGTTATTGTATTCCATCCAAATGTATACAGATATTTTACCATCAATGTCCCTATAAATAATGTCCTTTTAAGCATAACAAGTTGCAGCACACACTAGTGAAATTTGATGCTCATATGATGTTTCTTTAGCTCTTATATAATTGTATTAACATATGAGATGAAATGTTTTTTTTTAAAGAAATCATTGACATCAAGGAGATTCATTGCATCATTGATATTTTTGCATTACTGTGATGTTTTCTGATTTATTGAGAAACATAAATATTTGATATCCTAAAAATTTCATGTGAAAAATATAAAAGCCCCCCCCCCCCCCCCCCAACCATCCCACCACCACTCCGTTCGAACCAAAAAAGAATCCACCATGGAGAGAAGCAGAGATATTAATGTTCGTCTCCAGATAAGGTTCATAGTTGTAATGCCAGAAGGAATTGGAGTTTGTTCGATACCAAAAATGCATATTTTTGTCGTAAATTATCAACATATTAATAAACATGCTGATAGCGTAGTAAAAATCTGGGTAAATTAATTGCTGGATCATCAGCTAGATATTTAATTTATTCCTATGGTTCCTTACTGGGATCATATTTTAACAATTTCAAGTTGTCAGTCTCTAATGAGCAGGTTTAATGTGCAAGGATTTCCAACGATCTTGGTTTTTGGTGCTGACAAAGATCATCCATTCCCATATGAAGGCGCAAGATCGGCCTCCGGTATTGAGTCGTTTGCCTTGGAGCAGCTGGAAACAAATGTTTCCCCTCCTGAAGTGACTGAGTTGATTAGCCCTGTAAGATCTACCCCCACCCCTAAAAATTGAAAGGGGAAAAAGCTTTTTTTCTTTTTCTTTTTTTTGTTCAACATGAATTGTCAGTACAAAATTTGCAACACACTGTTCTTGTAGGATATTTTGGAAGAGAAGTGTGGTTCAGCGGTAATCTGTTTTGTTGCCTTCCTCCCTGACATTTTGGACTCCAAGGCAGAGGGCAGGAATAAGTACCTCGAACTTCTGTTATCAGTTGCAGAGAAATTCAAGAGGAGCCCTTACAGGTTAGGATACTAGTCTTATCACTTGAATTTGTCAATTGCCCTAAAAAAAGGAAAAGCTTAACTTCACAACCCCCTCCCCGCCCCCTCGCAAAAAACAAGAAGAAAACAAACGTAGTACTCAGCCTTATTCCCAATTTGGGGTTGGCTACATCTATCCTCCTTGGCCATTTTTTTCTATTTGCTGCTAGATATACTGAGGGATTTAAATCCACTAGATCCTTAGCAATTACTAGAGGTCAAGTAAATTTTGGTCTACCCCTCCCTCTTGCTTCCCTTCTCAACCGAAGTCACATCCCCCTCCCCCACACCCTACCACAGAGAGAGAAAAAAAAAATTTTTAAAATTTAGAAAGTAAAAAAGACTGGAAGTTGGAATTAAGACTTCGGTTTTACAAATGTGCAGTTATGTCTGGGCGGCTGCAGGTAATCAGCCAGATCTTGAGAAGCATCTTGGAGTTGGTGGCTACGGCTATCCTGCTTTGGTAGCCCTAAATCTGAAGAAAAAGTTATATGCTCCACTTAAGAGTGCATTTGAGAGTGATCAGATTATGTAAGTCCTTTTTCTCTTTGTATTGTTAGTTACGTTGAATTGAGATCAATATAAGCACAACCATATTCCATTTGTTTTCTCAGAGAATTTGTGAAAGAAGCTGGACTCGGTGGGAAAGGTAATCTGCCTATGGCAGGCACCCCTGTGATTGCAAAGACTGAACCCTGGGATGGTAAAGACGGACAAATCATTGAAGAAGATGAGTTCTCACTTGAAGAACTCATGGGGGATGACACTGGCAGCAAGAATGAATTATAGTTCGTATACAAATTTAGAGAATGAGATTTGAGTTCAAGAAAGTTTTGGTGAAGAAGTCGATGCATTGCCTCAAAATTTAACGCTGACATTTGTCTATGATCCAATGTATCCCTTTCCTTATAGAAAAATCAACTGCCTCGTAGTAGCCATTTATTTGTCACGCATCATTTCAGTTAGTTACTCCCCTCTCCGGCGATCTTCCCTTGTTGCTTCATTTGGGATACGTACTTAACCAGTGGTCTATTAAATTTCGCTATTTTTGTTTTTTAATGCCGTTCAATGCTATTCAGTTATCGAACATGCTATCAAGAGTGAACTCTTTCAAAGATAGGTTCAAGCCTCATAAACACACGTTGCATTTCAAAATTATGAATACTGGACAAACAAATAACTGGCAGACAATCGTGTAATCCACTGTCTTTTTGTGAGGCACTAGGATGATCATTTTCAATTCACCACTTTTGATAACTCAATTGCTTGAAATTTCGTGTTGACAACGTGTTATCAAAGTCAGAGAACGAATAATATAGGAGAATTGAGAAAGACAAACTCAAAAGTGTATTATATTGAGAATAAAGTCTCATATTTTATGTATATTCATTAAGATTGTAATGATACAAATGTCATTTACAAATAGTATTTAATTTACAATGATATATTAATAAACGACAATATGGAAATAGCTGTTTGATTTGACCCAAATTAGTGTAGTAGTAAGAGGAAACATTGGTAGAAAGTTTAAGGCCAATAATGTAAATATAACATCATGGCACGTGACAATAGGCAACGTTGTACATACATGACACAACGCGATCACATTGATACATGATTTTTTGAAAAGTAAGATACAGACACATCAATTTAAATTCATATATTATATCTTTATTTGATAATTTGTGATCTAGAATATATCACATGTCATGTTGAATGCTTGTTCTTGTCGTATCCGATCTCGGAGTCCAACACGACATGACACATTTTATGGGTGTGTTTGAGCCACATTATTTTGAAATAATGTATTTTGGAATAGTAGATTGATGGAGAATATGTAGTTGAAAAAGAAGGAAAAATTATTGATGTGGTGGAAAATATTATTGTATTGAAGAATGCGTGATTGAAAATGAGGAGAAGAATGAGAATAAAAAATTTAATGTGGCTCAAACAAGGGCTAAATATGGACACTCCGTCCTAAAGAGAGTGCAGCACCATATCAATTAGGAAAAGAAAAAGACGCAATAAAAGAAATGAAAGGAAAGACGAGTTCTCTTTGACAAAGAAAACTTAATTTAATTAGGGTACATGCCTCAAGATATTGCATATGTGTAATCAAAGTCAATTGCAAGAGAGCAATCGAGTTCGACAAAGTGTACGGGAGAGAAGAGAAAAGAAAGTGCATGTGGTTTGAATATTTTAGCTTTGTGTAAGAAAATTGAGATGGATTACACTGTTATTGAGGGAAAAGAGGTTGTTGTGTGGAGTTCATTGTTGAATAGGGTGAATAGGGATGTTCTAGTTTTGTATGGTGAGACGTTGAAAGAGTGTTTGAAGACAAACTTCTCTTTGAATAGTTAATTGATTATGTATTTCTTCTTTTAGAGTGTGACAATTATTCGATAGAGGATACATACCTTAATATATCCCGCAAGATGATGTCTCATTTAAGCAGATCAATCTTGAAATTTCTGTACTCCCTTGAGCATTCACGAACTCTAATATAATAATATGACTTGAAGTTTCATTTTTAAAATGTCAATTTTATTAAGAGATGTATTTCAAATCATTATACGTTAATTTATATTTTTATATTTATTCGACATGTTCAAGAAAATATCTATGTATTCCAAGAGTAAATGCAATATATTTTGCCACCGTTTGTTTCTCATTTTTCATCCATAAAAATGAAAAATATGACCATTATCCATCACATCAATTACCATCAATTTTGAATTCATATCCGTGTGTGAGGTCTAATAACGACTATATTTTTCATTCTCACTCTACAATAATGAGAATCAAACGAAGGCTAAAATTTTGTACATTGTTTCACAAGTTGATGAAAATCATATTGTCTGTTGGTGATTGGTGAAGTAATTTCTATCTGACCTACTAACCTCTGCAAGGGGCAGAGATCGCAGATTTTCTTTTGCATTTCCACTCTGAAATCAGAAATGGGCCTATTATCTGAAAAATGCAGTACTGCACACACATTCTTCAACTGAAAAATTAGGTTAGTTGGGAGATGAATTAAATTTTTGTTGGCCAGCTGGCCCTATCTTTTATTATTTTCGTTTAAGAGAGAAAAAATATTGATGGACAAATAGGATTTTTATTTTGTAGCGTTCCTCATTAATGTCATGTTTGACATGTAATATCGTATTGATATGAGCGAAACTTAACATTGTATACTTATCTTTAAATCACGGATCAACTTAATATTGTAACGTATACACACTTCATGTGATTTTTTTTTTCTTTTCTTAGTGGTATGTTTGTTATCATACATGTATTAGATTGTCTCAACATTCCTACTATGTAAAAAGTTTTACGAGACCGGTTTTTTGGAGCTCCCGTGAGACGAAAAAGAACGTAGTACACTTCTTCTCTGCTATAGTGAATAGTGACACGGTGTAATTTTAGTGTCAAGGACGATCTGAGATAGATTTTTGTGCGCACTTTACTTATTTTTATTTTTATTTTCATTTTCATTCTGTTTATTATTGTTTTGGTAAAAAAAAGGGATTAGGGTTTTGATCTCTATGATACTGGTCATCACTTTGTTTGCTAATTTCTGGAGTCACTGTCTTCTTGCAAATGCCAAAGAGAGTAATAATAAGTGTGAAAAAGACAGGCCTTATTATAAATTAAAAACTTCACCTGAAATGGAGGCACTCATTTAGTGACCTTGAATTTAGTTTAGGATCTTTAATATTTGTGAGCTCATGAATTTCTTCATTTCTATAGTTTGCAAAAATTCATGTTGGCCTTTCCCATCTACATGCTTTTAGGTCCCCAAAATCTCCTAACCAACAAAATAATATGCATACATTAATTGCCAATTAAAGAACATCAAATGGCTTTTGTATCATTTTGCTAAAACTTATTTAAGTAATACTCAGAAATAGTGAATCGTCTTGCCAATATTGAATTGAGCTCGAGAATTGTCTAGCTTCTTCTAATTGTTGATGAACTTGTTGAGTCGTTTCGTTTTAAAATTGAAGCTATGAGAGAATTTTGCATTCAACCCATCTCGTCAAGTGCAATTAGATGAAATTAATTTTTCGTCAAATACTTGAAATGCTTACAATTTTTTTTATGTACAAGAGGTGACAAAACGTGAACTCAAGTCGTGCCTTGAATGAGTGTGAATCATGTTGTCATTGAATTGCTGGTTTTGTCAAACTAGCTAGAAGCACTAGTGTTGTTCTAGCTTCTTTATGTGGTAATTGAACTGAACTCTTCAATCTGACCCTCGTGTGCTTTTGCTCGGTTACCATACTCACCTCCTTAGCTAACTTTTCCTTTCATGGCAAGAGTGGGGGCCTCGATAGTAAAGCGAGATCGGTGCAATGAAGATAGAATGTTGACAGATGATCAAGAGATAGAAAAAAGCAGACATTACCTTATGCAAGTTGTATAATGTAATTAAGGTAATTCTACTTATGTCCACTAAGGGAGAAAAAGACTTTGGTTAAACGGTCCTATATGCAAACACATACGTAGTAGGTGCATGTGATCATCACAATTGTATGATATCAATTAAACAAGTAGTGAAATGGATTTAAATAGTCTGGATTATAGTCCTCACGAGAACTATCTATTTAATTATTAATTTAAATATTCCTAACTCGTATTGAATAAAGTAAACATTGATGGCAAGGTTTTGCTTAACATAATGTTAACTAAGGAAAATCAAAGTAAACAAACATCAAATATGATGGTTAAAGCGTTGCTACTCACAATTCATTGTAGTTATCACATTTAATCTCGTATCTCAAGTTCAAATTCTAAAGTTGTACTTGGTCGAATTCACTAATCAAATAAGTTTACATTTCGAGTTCAAATAAATTTTATGTAGTTGAGTCATCTCACGACATTTCTAAGTAAATTCAAATAAGTCTCAACTA
The DNA here is from genome assembly GCA_903798395.1 of Fraxinus floribunda. Classification (NCBI taxonomy): domain Eukaryota; kingdom Viridiplantae; phylum Streptophyta; class Magnoliopsida; order Lamiales; family Oleaceae; genus Fraxinus; species Fraxinus floribunda. The sequence goes on from CAIGRS010146402.1 coordinate 21,459, forward strand.
AATGCTTTAAATCATCTAGAAAGTCAATTTAAAACTGCAACAATAATAATCTATTTTACCCAATTGTCGAATTTTACGGCATAGTCTAAATTTATAACTCCTCTTGGTTTGTCAAAAGCCACAAATCATGAAATAGTGGTCAAGTAATTTGATCGATAAGAAAAAAAAGTAAAATCAATACATTAAACAATTAACTCCGAAAATTTTGATAATTTAAATTAAAGGTTCAAATATAAGTTATATCATTTGTCCCAACTAATGATTTAGTTACATGTCACAAGGAAGAAAGACATGAAAAGGTAATGAAATACAACATCGAGTTTAACTTCAAGTTATCGGTCCCTACTTCAAGTTTTCGTACGACTTTATGGGATAAATAGTTTATGCATTATTCATGTAATTACGTACAGAGTACAGACCATGATGCAGTATGAAAACTTGCACACTCTCAAAATACGAAGGAACGAACGTGAGAATTTTCGAAGTTGAGGACCAAAGTGGATTGGTTTGAAAGTTGGAGGTCCAATTTGTACGTTGCACCTAATAGTAATTTTTTAACTTTCTGGGATGGAACTTCAACCCCCAACAAGCTAGTGGTGGGGGTGGCAATAAGCGGAGATACAAATTTGGAAATTATTACGTTATCGTTTTTAAAGGTTGAGGGAGTCGGAAGCTCAGTCTTGTAAAAATTAGAGACTGGAGTCTAACTTTAAAGCAAGCGGCCAAGTCCACCGGAACATGTACAATTCTCAAGACTTAACATTCATTCAAGAACTAACCTGACGCCTATTGAATGGCCACTATCAACTCTCATTAATTACTACCATAAAAGTTTTCTTGACTATTTAAAATAAAAAATTAAAATGTGAATCTGATTTCTTTGCCATTAAATGATCCCCAACAAACTCCTTCCCCTCCACTTTGTTGATATCTCATTTCCAGTTCAGTATAAAAGCTCACTTAGTTTGTTTATTGAGACAAAAAAGAAGGACAAACAGATGGAATGTGTGTACTTACCATGGCTGTTTTTATCCCAGTTTTTTATGTTAATCATCACTGGTGCAGCAAAAGTTCCAGCCATTATAGTGTTTGGAGATTCATCTGTTGATGCCGGGAATAATAATCAGATTTCGACTGTGTTGAAGAGCAACTTTAGGCCATATGGTCGAGATTTCTTTGGTGGGAAACCCACAGGGAGATTCTCAAATGGCCGTATTCCTCCGGATTTTATTTCTGAGGGATTTGGGCTTAGGCCATTTGTGCCTGCTTATCTAGATCCCATGTATAGTATTTCAGATTTTGCTGCTGGTGTTTGCTTTGCTTCTGCTGGTACTGGTTATGATAACTCAACTTCTAATGTACTTGTAAGTCTCCAGTTTCATTTTACTTGCTACTTATTTTAGTATTAATTTTTTTCCCCCGCATATAGCCGATCTCAAGCCCGAGTAAAGAAAAAACATTACTTTAGGTGGTTTGAATAAATTTCAAATCAAGACAGTATTACTTGTGACTTTAAGTCGTAAACGATTCATGTCGCAAGACTTGACTAAGTTTTCCTTTTACTATCAACCTATCGCAACCCTTCTTGTTCACCCGGGCTGACTCTTGTAACACCTCATTAACCGACTGCCCGGCTACGGAAACATAGACAGAAATGGATCATGTTATTACGTAGTCGATCTCAAATTTATTACTGTTTGAATGCAGAATGTTTTGTCAGTTTGGAAGGAAGTGGAGTACTACAAGGACTATCAGAAAAAGCTCAAAGCCTATTTGGGTGAACAAAAGGCAAAGTTCATAATCAGTGAGGCCTTATATTTGATTAGCATGGGAACAAATGACTTCCTAGAAAACTATTACACACTTCCAAACAGACAATCCCAGTACAGTGTGGATCAGTACCAGGTTTTCCTCATAGGACTTGCAGAGAATTTTATAAAGGAAATATATGCTTTAGGTGCTAGAAAAATGTCCTTAACAGGTTTACCTCCAATGGGGTGTCTTCCATTGGAGAGGACGACAAATTTCTTCAATGGATTCGGAGCGGAATGCAATGATGGATACAACACTGTGGCTCTGCATTTCAATGAGAAATTGAGTGGTTTAGTGCACAAGTTGAACAAAGAATTGCCTGGCATGAGAGTAGTTTTTTCAGATCCTTACAATATTTTCTTGCAAATCATCAAGAAACCTTCATTATTTGGTAAGTTTTCTCTAACTTATTTTGTATTGAGTAATTTTATTTAGAATAATATTATTTGCGGACGCTCACTATCGTAATCGTCTTACATGACATACATGTGACGGTTAATTACTTGATGCACGAGACAATAAAAAACTATCATATTAATGTATCAAATCACTAATCGTCACATGTATGTCACGTGGGACGACTATGACACCAAGTGACTGCAAATAGCATTACTCATTTATTAAGCACCAGTCAAACCCCATTACTCATTTATTAAGCACCAGTCAAACCCCATTAATCAATTATTCAATGCATCAAAAAATGCATCCCAACTGCCACCTACCATTATTATTTTGCACAGTACCAGCATAGCATCGTAGGTGATAGTTAACCCCATTAGTTAATTGTTTAATACAATATCCGACCAATATTGGTCGTCATTTGTCCATTATGTAAATCATTAAGTAGAAAATTATGTACTTCTAACATAGTCCTACAATAAAACACATCTCAACTGCCACCTAGATTGATAGTATATAACATTACTCTTAGCCGTGTTTGTCTACCATTCTTCAAGACTTTTTTTTTTAAATCTAAAACTCATTTTAATCACACGTCCTCACAATAAAATATTTTGTACATAAATTCAAAACTTTTCCTTACTTTTTTAACCACACATTCTCCAAAAAATCACTATTCCAAAACTCATTTTTCCACTAAACTCTTTTTAATGAGTATCAAACAAGAACTTATTTGTTTTGTATAGCACCAATCTAGATAGCAGTGGTTTCATTAATTGATTGTCTAATGCATTGCGAAGTTTAAAAACAAGTAAAATTTAAAATGTGTCTTTTTACTACGAAACATGTTTAGATAAGTTAATTTTTTTCTTACTTTTTAAAGTAAAAAGATAATTTTTACAGACGTGTAACTTTTACATTAGTGTCAAAATAATGAGCTTTTAGTTTTTATCAAAAAAAGGTATTTGATTTAAAACTTGCTTATTTACCTTAAATAAACTTTTTAAGCTTAGCCATGCATACATGCTCAAAATCTTGTCTCAATAAATTTTGGATTTGGCTCGTATAGAACACTAGACATAATTATATATGATTAACTTAATACTGATTAATAATCACTTATTTGGTAAGTTTGTTATTAAATGAGTTGTCATTATGATATAAAAAAAAGTTCTTTATAGATGCCAATAATTGCAACTTTGTAAAATGGGAGAAATAAATAACAATAAATGAAATAATTATTAGTTTATTTATTAATTACTATTAGCAGTGGCAGAGCCAGGATTGAAATTTGATTTCTGATGGTCCAACCAAGAGAAAGAAAGAAGTCAAGTGAATATAATGTCACCTTGTATATGAAATCCTTAGAAACACACAAGCTATAATGTGTGAGAATTGGGAAATACATACATTTTAGTGAAATCTATTAAAACTTGAGTTGGATAGACTTTATTAATAACAAGTGAAAATTTCTTGACATGGTTGGTCGTGTCTCTTAACACCTTTTTACTGTATTTCTTGTGATATATTCGCTTGTTTTTCATTAAGCAAATAAAAAGAAAACTGACATACTCTTAAAAATTGTGGCAATTTATGTATGACAGGATTTGATGTAGCAGCAGTGGCATGTTGTTCGACAGGAATGTTTGAGATGGGATACTTATGTGATCAACTGAATCCCTTTACATGTTCAGATGCAAATAAGTATGTATTTTGGGATTCTTTCCATCCAACAGAGAAAACAAATAAGATCATTTCTGACTATGTGCTCAAGAATCGTCTGCATCAGTTTTTGTAGTCAAAAAGTATTTGTTTATGGAAGCTTTTTGTATGATTAGGGTGTGAATATTTGTTTGTTTGGTCCTATTTGTTTTAAGGTTTGTATTTTATGGGCATGGTATCTTCTATTTCTACGAGTATCCTAATTTGCTTGTCGTGTTAAACATTGGTCAAATGTTTCTCTCCATTTTATATATATTGCAATTTCCTAATCGTTGTACAATGAATCTGAAGGCACATTTTTGCCCAAGAAACTAGTTTGTTGCACGTCGTGAAGTATATTTATTTAAGCACATTTTAGTACTTGATTTTAGGTTTGTATGGACTATGATCTTGTATGATTACATATTCAATCGTATGTTACTTTTGTATGAGTACTACAATTGCTAGTCTTAGACAACGATCAAGTATTTCACTCGATTTTAGCATTAAGATAAAATTATCGAAAGGATGTTGTATGTTTAGTATTGCTGACACCGTAACTCAGGAAGAACTCAACTACGAGCTAAGGGACAAGCGCAAAGCTCTGATTTGTAGGACTAATGTCATATACCAGTGCTCCATATATTGGTAAAGTAGTTAGCTCTCAAGGAACTTGATTCATCGTACACACAATTCCAATTTGGTGGACTGCTCCACGTATCATTGACGTGGTGGCTCATGCTGTCACGCAGAACTCGAGTCCGAGCCAATACTGGCACCTTTTGGCATTCTGTAGTTATGCATGTGACATTCAGTACGATCCATTTTCCATTCAGGCAAGCAACAAATCGCCGACCAACTCTTCTACCATTTGGGTCCAATTCCAAACTCTTTTTCTCGAAGTGGAAATTACACAACACCAGGTATTTAAAGATGATAATTGAAAAATCAGGTGTAAAGTTTCTTTCAGCAAAACTCAGGTTTTCAATTAAAATTAAAATTTCTCTCTCATCTCTCTCTATCACTCTATCGCTACCCCAATTTAATCTCCGGCGACGTCTCTCTACTACCCATACTCTCCGACGATCAATTGAAGATAAATTGCAACAAGGAGTTCCAGAAGCAATTGCGTCCTTGAGAAATGCCTGAAACAAGGTTTGGGTTCTAATGGCGGTAGTGGTGTGGTGGGGTGCAGATGAGGGTTTGGGGTTTTTTTGTTGGGTTGTGATGTGGTTGTGATGGAGATGGAGATGGAGATGGTGATTTTTGGTGGTTGTTTTATGGTAGTTTTTTATGTAGTTTTGTGGTGGATTTTGAGATGGTGGTAGTGGCAGCGATGGTGGTGCAGGTGGAGGTTCTAGTGATTATGGTGCTGATTTTGGATTGAGTTGGATTTGCATAAACACGGTTTGTGACCAATATAGGGTTAATTCGTGACCAATAAATTATTTGTGACCAATTCAATAAATAATCCGACATTGATGCAATGACTTGTAACGTGCACAATAGCGCGTGACACCTGATAACATGTCACGTCTTTGT
>CAIGRS010146462.1:0-14366 GCA_903798395.1 Fraxinus floribunda
GTTGTTCTTTCTGTTCTCCCCCTGATTTAAGTCATCTTCTGTACATGGTATGTTAGGTTCTGTGTTTGGGATAGAGTTGGGAGGACCAAGATCAAGAGGGATTTGCAAGAACCGATCTTCTTTTTCACATAGGATCTCCCCCTGAAGAGAGGGTTTTGTGAAGTAGGGTTCGTGTTCGAAGAAAGCGACATCGAGGCTAACAAAGAGTTTCTTTGTGATCGGGTCATAGCATTTATACCCTTTTTGTGTAGGCGGTAGCCAATGAAAACACACCTAATGGCACAGGGTTCAAGCTTGGTACGAAGATGAGAATGTATATGGACAAAGGCCGTACACCCAAACAATTTTAGTGGTAGGTCGGAGGTGAGATGAGTGTTAGGAAAAAAATTCTTGAATTTTTGGAGAGGAGATTCGAAATTGAGGGTGCGATTGAGCATTCTGTTTATGAGGTAGGCAGATGTTAGAATAGCATCTCCCCAGAAGGTATTGTGCATACTTGTAGTGAATAGGAGAGCCTGAGCTACCTCAAGTAAGTGTCTGTTTTTCCGTTCAGCAACCCCATTTTGTTGGGGAGTATCAACGCAAGAACTCTGGTGAATTATGCCATTATCTTGGAGGTATGTTCGTAGGGTACTATTGAAATATTCTGTACCATTGTCTGTACGCAGAATTTGAATTTTAGTGTGAAATTGATTTTGGACCATTGAGTGGAAATTTATGAATACAGAACGAACATCAGATTTTTCTTTTTAACATATAGACCCAACAGATTCGAGTGTGGTCGTCGATAAATGTGACGAACAATTTTTTGTGAATACGATTAGGGATTCGAAAAGGTCCCCACAGATCACTGTGTATTAAGGTAAATGGCCCAGATGGTTTGTATACGGATTTTTTAAAAGACGAACGATGATGTTTTGCAAGCTCACAAATGTCACATTTCATGTCAAAGAACGTTTTATTCAAAAATAGTGAGGGAAATATATGTCTGGGATATTGAAAATTGGGATGACCCATTTTATAATGCCATAACAGAATGTCATTATTCCTAGGAACAGAAACAGAATCACAACTAGCAAATCGACGTTGTGGACTCACATTAACCTCGTCAAAGTAGTAGAGTCCCTCACACTCTTTAGCACTGCCAATCGTCTTCCCCGATGATAGGTCATGAAAGACACAGTAAGATGGAAAAAAATGAGCGGAGCAATTTGCACTCTTTGTTAATTGACTGATGGACAATAAGTTACAAGATAGGTTTGGAACATGTAGACATTCTCCACTGTAATAAAATTAGAGATTTGAATACTTCCCTTTCCAGCCACTGGAGAGAGAGAACCATCTGCAATTTTAACTTTAAGATTGCCAGCACAAGGTGAGTACGACACAAACAGGTGATGTGAATCCGTCATGTGATCGAACGCACCAGAATCGATAATCCATGATATTTTTTAGAGTAACATGGTATTAAGACCGTTTAGGATATTACCTCTGTGAGCCAACGAACCCGAAGAACTTGGTGACTGAAGATTCGAGAACATTAGTTGAAGTTGTTCGAGTTGTGCAGGACTGAATGCACTACTGGATGTGGAATTTTGTGTCTCAGTGGAGTGGACTGCAGCTTGGTGGATGGGATTTCTGGGGTTTTGTCGTGGCTTCCAATCAGATGGTTTACCATGCAATTCCCAGCACGAGTCTTCCTTGTGGCCCGGTTTTCGACAGTGATCACACCATGGACGACCCGTTTGTTGTCTTGGAGTTTACCATGCAATTCCCAGCACGTGTCTTCCTTGTGGCCCGGTTTCCGACAGTGATCACACCATGAACGACCCGTTTGTTGTCTTGGGCCAGGCCCGAATTTTTCTGTACCTCTCGACATCTGGGTCCCCAAATCAAGCCCAAAGGGTTTCGGCCCATCATTAATATTCCTTCTAAATTTAGCAGTAGCCCCTTTAGGTCCAATCTCATGAAGCCCAGTCAGCCCATTAGAATTAGAAAATGGGTAAAATCCAGCCGGCCCATTTGAGTTAGATAATAGGGCTGATCCATCAAATTCCGGCCCAGACGTTTCCTTCTTCAACATTATCAGGCGACGACTCTTCTCGCGTCGAACGTCAGCGAAGGCATCGCAAGTGGAGGGCAGTGGCCGACGACTGAGTATTCTTCCTCTGACGTTGTCGAGTTCCCTGTCGAGCCCAGCCAAGAACTCATACAGTCGTTCAGTTTCTACCCTTTTTTTGTGTCGGACCCCATCATTAGGGCAATCCCATTCTTCGTCCACGCTAAGGTCTAATTCTTGCCATAACGAGGACATCTCCATATAGTAGTCAGTGACACTCCGTTCGCCTTGCTTCGCCCTCCAGAGTTTTGTTTTAATTTCGAAGATTTTTGACGAATCTTCTGTGTCGGAGTACATCGCCTTCGCACAGTCCCAAATATCCTTTGCAGTAGCCCTGAAGAGGTAAATTCTGTTGATTGATGGCACCATGGAGTTGACTAGCCACGACATAACCATCGAGTTCTCAGATTTCCATTTTTGAAGGAGAGTTAGGTTAGTTGGCTGCTTCGCGTCGCCGGTAAGATATCCGATTCTTCCTTTTCCTTCGACCACGAGTTTAATGGATTGAGCCCACTCCCTGTAATTTTTTCCATTGAGTTTCTCGACTGTGAGTGGGAAGGAGGAATTGTCACCTCCAAACGAAGTCATGTTGTGAGTCGATTCGGTCTCACTGGTATCGGATTCGACTGATGTTGTGTTTTGATGGTCGGCATTGGATTCTGCCATTGATTTCCGGGGCTTGAGTTTACCCGAGCTTTGATACCATATAGAAAATAATAAGACAAATCTTATTTCCAGAATCTTACATAATTGAGTTACAATACCTCCTATTATATACTGTAGTACAGAGGATGGGAAAAAGGAAAAAAATATTCTAATTTAGAAAAGGAGAAAATTACTTCCTAATTCTATTCTCATTACAATCTTCCCATATTCAATAATATATTGAACCGGGATTTCCTACAAGACTAGATGGAGAAATGAAGGTTTTAGGCTAGGAGGAACTTAGGGCATTGCTCAGGCAAAAAATAATTCAGTAGCAAGACAACTAGTATGGCTCGTGCAGTGTATTGAAAGAATTGATTGGCAAACATGGCATAAGATCTTGAACGAAATTTTAAAAATATCTTATATATTTAAAAGATGCAAACTCAAACACTACTATATCTTAAATTCAATATGCGAAATCACCTTGCATAATCAGACCCTTTCAAATGTGTTGCAGCTAGAGTTGCAGCATCGGTCCAACAGCCAGCATCTTGCAGCTGTAAAGAGATGGAACAACATATAAGCAAGAAAATATTACTAAAGTCATCACTTATCACCCTTGAATCATATTACATGACCCCTTGTATATTATTTTTGACTTTCCAGTTTTTCTTGCAGCACTCACGGCTACCAATATAGCCTATGATAACAGAAGAAAGTAAATAATTTTCCAAATATGACTTGAAAACAGACCGACATAATCAAGGTCCATGCTTGCTGAGTATTCCAACATATCAGATTCCCAAGTTTTAACAAATTTAAGTGCTCATAAAGTAACCAAAATATGTTCAGTTGCATGTGGAACATTTACAGGAACCAAATTTGCACAGCATAAGCAAGAGATAAATTGTTTTCCGTCTTGCACACGAGTGATACAAAAAGAACCATGGGAAACCAGTATATCATATCAAAGCCTGAAATCTAGGTAAATAAACAGTTTCAAAGTCAGCAGCTACAAATTATTCATCTAAGATGCTGACAAATTGTATAGACAATCCCTTCTTTAATTAGTTTCTTAATATATGTCTATACGCTTGGAGAAAGACTCTTGACGACATTTTCACGTCTGATTACATTTACCAAGAAGTGAGACCTTTAGAATGCCTCTTCCTCCCCCAAGTAGATTTTTTCTTAGATAAGTCCGAAACGAAGATGATGGCTCCAATATGTTTTTAAAATTCAAAAAACTCAATACTGATCAAAATACAATTCAGCCTCCAGTTCACAATTTCACAAATGGTTTATAAAGAGGTATAATAGTGGGTCCCATGAAATGGGTGGATAATAATTAGTGGTAGTTAGGAATGTGGTGGAAATTAATCTTTGACTTTGACTGAGTTTACAAACCAATATATAAATTGTTGTCCAAATGGAGGCTTAGTTTTTACTCGTTCCTCTCCCTTCCATTCTTCAAGGCCAATGAACAACTCAGGAAATAAATCACAAATGATTGAAAGCAAGGAGTTATTCATAATTATTTTGTCTCACCACATTGGAAATATTGAACAATAAACAGAGGTATTTGATTACAGAATGCTATCCCCTGTTTGAGGCCCATTTGAGAATAGATTTTGTAAAAACTTCATTTTCAACCACACATTTCAATAGATCCACAAGTATTATCCACTTGTTCACCACTCATTTCTATCTATTTACATATTAAACTGCTTATAATTTTTTCATAAACGGAGGCTTAGTAATTTGACAAAAGAAAAAGGGGGAAAAAACTCAAGATATACTATCATATGTTTGGATGGCTTGTCATCACAGATGAAAAATATGTAAATTAGCTAATGCAAGGGAGAGATAACTAAATTCTCAAACAGACGCTTCAGTTAGCTCCCTCCCTTTTGCGTACCCTTGCCTGGCAAAGACAATGTGCACCCTCAACTTTTTCTAGCTACTTAGAAATATCCACTCAATTTCCCGGTCTTTGTTGATTAATACTACTACAATTGAATATTTTCCTCGCATCTTTTTATGAAAGTAAAATGTGGTGCAACTGATAAAAGGCTCAGAGACTAAAATTTTGTAATTCTGTTCGAGAAAAAAGACTCCTTTTCAAGAGATTTTGTAGCCCAAAAGTGATTAACCTAAAACCGAAGTCATTTCTTGGAATAAAACAAACGTGAACCAAATGAGGAAACAGAAGGAGAGGAATTCGACCCAAAATGACAGAGTTAAGATATTCAAGAGGGGCAAGCTATTAGCTAAAAATATATAATCATTATATTGGACAACGACAGCGTCCTCCCTTTCACAGCCATAAAACAACAGTTCAGCAGCTGGAAACCATGCTTACAGCAGCTCTTCTCCTGGACTGACCTGCTTAGTTTCCACTCCTGCACTTGCTCCCAAACACTTGTAAAAATATTTTGGAACCATCTTCATTCAAGCAAATTTCTCTCGCAACCCACTTTTTGAATTCAGAGTTTACACATTTTGGTGTGGTCAGATAGGTACTACAACTTGCTCCGAAACAGAACAATGAAGTCTGATTCTAGTAAATTGCTAGCCTTCATTCAGGACCACCATACACTATGCCATACATGAGGTTGGAACGTAAAAGACGCAGAGCACAATCTCAAGGTTAAGGTGACTCCAAAACATAGTCCAGGACCTCCTCCATCTATACCTAGACTTCCATTCACATGCACTGGGGTGGAGGCGCCACGATGAACAATGTAACTATCCAATGAATCTCATCAAAACTCTCTGGATCTAGCACATGCATTATGAAAAGTACAAGCTACGCATTTGTTCAATTTAATAAAGAAATGTAACGAAACTATTTAATATGCTAAGATGTGTAATGGAGTGAAATGCCCATACATCTGGACTACAGAAGGCAAAATTAATATATAAAGCACAAGCCTGACAAGCCAGAAACAGAATGGCCCAATTTTCAATTCCTTCCAACACAAATATCAATAACCCATCTTATTAAAACTCTGCAAAACTCATATCATTTCTAATAGAGATATGCAAGAAAAGAACTCTACCTGAGAACAAGCTTCTTGATACCTCCCAACAGCACAAAGCAGGTGCGTGCCAGACAATGACTGGTCAGTTCTAACCATATTTGCTGCAACCACCTATACAACAATAATGGGAGCTAAGTGACAAAGGAAGAGAGATCTTAGGTTAAGTAGGAACAGTAACAGTTAGAAGAAAGAATCACCTTGACAGAAAGTTCAAGTAGAGATTTTGACACTGCAGAAGAAAGAGCCACAGCTTGCAGAGCATTGGCATAGAAGTAAGAGCTCTCTGGAGGAGTAGAGAGCAGTAAACTAATAGCACCCTCCAAGTTCCCAACCGACACAAGTCTGATACTCAAAGAAAATGTAATATAATTAGGTAAATGATTTACATCAAATCCTTTATCTTAGATGTTAATTTCTATCTAAATTGTGTCCAAAGAAAAAAATCGTTGAAGATAATACTTAAATGATATACACGTGAACATGTTTAACAACTTATGCTTTTAGCCCAAGTGGTTCGACATTGTATTAGAGCAGGCAAAGATTTGTTGATAGCTAGTCCACCTTCCGTATGAACTGTTAGTGACTTAGTGTTATGTGAAATCATAATTGTTCTAAATTCTCCACATTGACAATCACTTATGTCAACAAGTATTCTGTAGGCTTCCATTTTCTAACGCTTACAGCATAATGGTAAGGATAGTGTTTCTTTTACCAAACTATAATCAGGGATATGCATCATGAAATTAATTTTTCCTGGGTGGCAAAACAAAGAAAATTAATTAAGTATAAAGCACAATCCTAAGGCTATGCAGTATCAACCAAGAGAGCCCTCCTTTACAAATCACGGTTCATAAACTAAATGGGAAATTTTTTTCTTCATTGGCCCTAATTAGTGAAATTGTTCGTGCAGGGCAAGGAAAAATTTGGAGCTCTCTCTAGTACTGCAAAGAGGCCTGAAAAGGAGGAAATCACATTTCAAGTGAAAGAGTACACTCAGCATGTTCAAAATCAGCAGGCCGTTCACTACAGAACAAATAGAGCTTCTGCGTGATTTTCTTGATCATCTAAAGGATAAGTCAATTCCTAGTTTCCCTTGTTATGTTGCCCAACAAGATAATTTTTCTATAGCTTTAAAATCTCAAAACACATTCTCGAACTCCATGGATTATTGATTATGGAGCAACCGATCATATGACAAGCTTGTCAAATGCCTTTTCCACTTATACCCCATGCACTGGTAAGCAAAAAATTAAGATAGCAGATGGTTCGTTGTCAAAATTGTTGGTAAAGGTCCAGTTTTTATTTCAAAAAAAAAAAAAAACGTGCTTAGATTCTTTCCTCGATGTTCCAAGGTTACCTTGTAATCTTTTTTCAGTGAATCAATTTACCAAATAGAATAACGTATAGCTAAATTTTTTCCCATTGTGAATTTAAGGACTTGAATTCGGGAAAGATGATTGGCAGTGCTAGAGAAGAGAATGTATTCTATTATTTTCAAGATGAGTTCGTGTTGGATGAAAAAGCTCAAGTTGTGATGAATGGTAATACTCAATCTACTAAATTTGTCTTTTGTGGCATTTTAGATTAGGACAACTGAGTTTTCCATCTCTAATACAGTTATTTCCTTTGTTATTTCATAACAAAAACCTTCCCGCTCTGCAATGTGAATTTCGTGAATTAACAGAGCATCATAGAGCTCATTTTCCACCACATTCCTACAAAGAGTCGGCCACTTTTACTCTTGTTCATAGTTACATTTGGGGTCCTTCCCATGTGACAAATGTTTTTGGAACTTGATGCTTTATTACTTTTATAGATGATCACACAAGACTTTGTTGGGTGTACCTACATGCGGAAAAATCTGAAACAACCAGAATCTTTCGTAATTTTCACGCTTACATAAAACTAAAACCAAATTTGGGAGAAACATTAAGGTCTCAAGAACACATAATGGGAGAGAATATTTTTCTAATGCTCTAGGGAACTATTTGACAGAAAATGGCATTGTTCATCAATCATCATGCATTGACACTCCACAACAAATGGCTTAGCCGAAAGAAAAAATCAGCATCTTCTGGAAGTTGCTAGTTCAATGATGTTCACAAGTGGGGTGCCTAAATATATTTGGGGAAAAGCAATTCTTATAGCTTGTTATCTTATCAATAGAAAAGCCAACCGACATTCTTAAATATAAAACCCCATTAGGTGATACCAAGAGCTGTTTCCTACAAAAAAAATAAAAAACTGTTTACCTCTCTTCCTATTCAGGTTTAGGGTACCTAGCATTTGTTAATGATGGTTCTCCTTCTCAAGGTAAACTGCACATTAAAGCTATTCGTACAATTTATTTGGGGATATTCTCTAAACCCAAAAGGCTATAAATGCTACTACCCAAACAAATGTTCATTTCTTTTGATGTCACCTTATATGAAATCAGCCATAGAAAATTTCTCCAGAACCACAACCTGAATTTTCAATTCCAACAGCCTCTTCTATTAGTCCATCAGTTTTACCCAATTTTATTGATCGAACTGTGACCTTGGTTCCGAAAAAATAATTTTAATAGCGCGATTGAGCAGAACAGGTTGTTACAACTAGAATTGTGATAGGCCCCCAATCCGGTTCACGTACGCTCGAAAGAAGAAAGGACTACCGATTCATTAAAGTTAGTTATTTGAATAGCGGTAAAATAGTAAAGTGGGGGAGGGAAATGTGAATAAATGGGGGGAAATGGGTTTAGAGTAGGTATGCAATTTTCATTAGTACTGTGTAGTTGGGGGAGAGAGCAGGCCTCTCGTATAGCCTTGGAATTTGTATTCATTGAGAGTTATCAATACATTGTTCATTCGTGTTCTACAATCCTTGTTACATATTCATATATTGTTCTGATTATCAATTCCCTGGAAGCAACCTCATCTGATCCATTACAACAGGTACTTGAAGTTCTGAGGAAGCTCTAATTTCCAGTTGGTTCAGCAGATTCAGCATTTGACAGGTAAGATCCTATCAATTTGGTATCAAAGCATGACGATCGCGGAACGTGTGGGGCAATTGGAATCGAGATTCGACGGATTGCAAGGGGAAGTGGGAGTCATGAAATCTGAATTGCAGAAAGACCTTGTAATTTTAATGGAGAAATTTGATGTGGTGATGACGAAATGGGGCGATCAGGAAAGAGAGAGGAAGGAAAAAGAGGGCTCATCTGAATCTGTAGAGGCAACACCAAGTTATGAGGTTCTGCATAAACCCCAGACTGTGGGTGGAAATCACGACAGTCGAACGCAACAAGAGGAGATGGCTAGGGGAGACAACCGGATTCGCAGGCTGGAGATGCCGATCTTTAATGGGTAGGCACCAGATGCTTGGATTTTCTGGGCATAGCGCTATTTCAGTGTCAATCAGCTCTTAAATTGGGAAAAAATTGAGGCGGCTGCTGTTTGTTTTGAAGGTGAAGCACTTGCTTGGTACCAGTGGGAAAACGGCCGACAGCCCTTAGTAAGGTGGGAAGACCTTAAAATACTTTTGTTACAGCGATTCCGACCATCACAAGAGGGGAACGCACTGGAGAAGCTACTGGCCTTGAAGCAAGACGGAACAGGGAGGGATTACCGGCGCTGGTTCGAGTTATTGGCGGCACCCTTACCGGATATCCTAGATGCGGTGTTGGAAGGGAATTTCATCAATAGGTTAGATCCCTTAATCAGGGCTGAGGTGAGGATGATGAGGCCACAAGGGTTGGGCCAAATTATGGAGTTGGCCCAACGAGTCGAGGACCGAAATGACTCGCTTAAACGGGCTTCTACAGCAAGCGGCCCAGCCAGGTTTAAACTGAGTAACACTTTCCAGAGCAGCCCAGTGGGAGTTGGCACAAATTATATGGGATCTTACACTAGAAGCCACAATCAAACGATTCACAACGGGCTACATGCACAAATGGGGGCGACGAAGCTTCCAGGTGGTCTCAATCCGCGAACGGCGAAGATTGAGCGAGCGGCAACGCCGTTCCGACGCCTGACTGACGGGGAACTACAGCTTAAACGCGAAAAAGGGCTTTGTTACCGTTGTGATGAAAGGTATGCCCCTGGACATCGATGCAAAAATCAAGAGTTGCAAGTTCTGTTGGTAAGGGAAGATGAAATTGAGGAGTCAGGGGATGAAATTGGGGAAGAGGTGAGCGAGGTAATGGAGGAGCTGGTGGAGCTGTCGATCAAGTCAATGGTAGGGCTCACCGCGCCTAAAACTATGAAGATACGTGGTGCAATTTATGGGGAGCCCGTAGTCGTCCTCATTGATTGTGGGGCCACCCACAACTTTATATCGTCTGAGCTATTCCAGAAGCTGGAGCTGAAGGTCATGGAGTCAGCAAGTTACGAGGTTGTGATGGGTACTGGTTTATCGATTAAGGGGGGTGGAATTTGTAAAGGAGTGGTGGTGACCTTGCAGGAAGTGGAGGTTGTAGAGGACTTCTTGCCACTGCAATTGGGGTGTACTGATGTTATTTTGGGAATGAAATGGTTGGAGTCACTGGGACGAATGCAAGTGAACTGGAGCACTCTCACTATGCGATTCAAGGTGAGTTGAGAGACGATTATGTTACAAGGTGACCCCAGTTTGGATAAGACCCAGGTGTTGCTGAAATCAATGGTTAGAACGTATAAGGAAGGGGAACAGGGTATCCTGCTTGAATTAAGGAGTCTGGGGGTGGAAACAGAGTCACCAACGGCTGGAGTTCACGACTCCATCACTGAACTGTTGGGAACTCACCAGAGTGTTTTTGAATGGCCGAATAAACTTCCCCCACCGAGAGTGCGCGATCACACCATTCTGCTGCAGCCGGGGACAACCCCCGTGAACGTAAGACCTTACGGATACCCGTATGTCCAGAAGAACAAGATCGAAAAATTAGTTGGTGAAATGCTGGCTGCAGGAATTATCCAACCTAGCCAAAGCCCATTCTTAAGTCCAGTGTTGTTAGTCAAGAAAAAGGACGGCAGTTGGAGGTTTTGTGTTGATTATCGGGCCTTAAACAAGGTGACAATACCAGATCGTTTCCCAATTCCTGTGATTGACGAATTGCTGGATGAATTACATGGTCGCGAGTGTTCTCGAAGTTGGACTTGAAATCGGGATACCATCAAATCAGGGTCAGACCGGTAGACATTCCAAAGACGGCTTTCCGCACCATGAAGGACACTATGAATTTCTAGTCATGCCGTTTGGGTTGTCCAATGCCCCAGCGACCTTCCAGCATTTGATGAATGAGGTGTTCCGGCCATATTTGAGGAAATTTGTCCTTGTCTTCTTCGATGATATTTTAGCCTACAGCCAGACGATTGAGGAGCATTTGCATCACCTTGGTGTGGTTTTGGAAGAATTACATAAGCATCAGTTGTACGCCAATAAAAAGAAGTGTTTGTTCGGCCAGCCAGAAGTGGAGTACCTCGGTCACGTGATATCTGAAAAGGAGGTGGCAGCTGACCAGTCGAAAATAGCAGCCATGATTAATTGGCCAAGTCCTGGTACTATCAAGGAGCTTCGAGGATTCCTAGGTCTCACCGGATATTACAGAAGGTTTGTGTTGGGATACGCTAAGATCGCCTGGCCCCTAACTGAATTACTTAAGAAGGATAGTTTCCGATGGGATGAGGAGACCGAAGCAGCATTCTAGATCCTTAAATCTGCCATGATCAGTGTCCCAGTGTTGGCCTTGCTAGATTTCTCTAAGCAGTTTGTGGTGGAAACGGACACTTCTGGGCATGGGTTAGGAGCGGTCCTGATGCAAGACAATCATCCGGTGGCTTTCTTTAGCAGAGTTTTGCCCCAGAGTGTTAGACAGAGGTCAGTGTATGAGCGGGAACTCATGGCAGTGGTGTTTGCAGTACAAAAATGGCGACACTATTTAATGGGCAGACATTTAATTGCGGACCGATCAAAGGAGTCTGAAGTTCTTATTAGAGCAGCGTTTGGTGAGCGAAGACAATCAGAAATGGCTCACTAAACTTATGGGATCACTTTGACATTCAGTATCGGCCAGGGTTAGAAAACAAGGCTGCCAACGCTCTGTCCAGATTGCAACCAGCCCTTCATTGCTTGGCCTTAACCGTCCCTAAGGTGTTACAATTAGACGACATTAAGAAGGAAGTTGCGGCAGATGAAGTTCTGGGTAGGTTAGTGAAGGACCTACAAGAAGGGATACCTGTCCAGGTTGGATATACAGTAGTGGATGTGTTGTTGTGTTATCATAGGAGAGTGGTGTTACCTAGAAACTCACGATTTGTGACCTTGATGCTTCAGGAGTGCCATGACACTATGGTTGGGGGTCATTCTGGATTTCTGAAGACCTACAAAAGAGTGTCGGGGAAGTTTTTTTGCGGGGAATGCGAGTAGCGGTAAAACAATACGTGGCAAATTGTGCAATCTGTCAGCAAAATAAATATGCGGCCTTGTCATCGGGTGGCCTCCTGCAGCCCTTACCGGTTCCAGCACTAGTTTGGGAAGACATCTCTATGGATTTTATTGAAGGGTTACCCCGATCGGGTGGGGTAGATACCATTCTGGTGGTTGTGGATCGTTTGAGTAAATATGGACATTTTGTGGGTTTGAAGCATATCCCTTACAGCTCCTAAGGTGGCGGAGGTCTTCATCAGAGAAGTGGTGAGACTCTGTGGTATACCTCGTTCCATAGTGTCTGACCGGGACGGCATATTCATGAGTACATTTTGGGCGGCACTTTTTAAAGCCCAGGGGACTGCCCTTAAACACAGCACAGCTTACCACCCCCCAAACGGATGGACAAACTGAGGTTGTAAACCGGTGTCTAGAAACATACTTGCGTTGCTTTGTGTCAAGCAGAACTCGTGTGTGGAGCCAATTTTTGCATTGGGCCGAGTTTTGGTACAATACATCATTCCACACTGCCACTAAACACACCCTTTCCAGATTGTCTATGACCGTGAGCCACCTCAGATTCTTTACTTTGAGAAGGGAATGTCAGTGAATTCTTCGGTGGAACAACTCTTACTCGAGCGGGATGAAACCTTAAAAGAATTGAGGGTGCAACTTACTAGAGCACAGGCTAGAATGAAAGAAATAGCTGATGGGCACCGCCGTGACGTCCAGTTTGAAGTTGGGGATCTGGTATATCTCAAGCTCCGTCCTTTCCGTCAGAAATCAATCGCTAAAAGGGCGTCTGAGAAGCTGTCTCCGAGGTACTTTGGTCCTTTCAAAGTAGAGTCGAAGGTTGGAAAGGTTGCGTACAGATTGAAACTTCCACCCACAGCTGCGATTCACCCGGTTTTCCATGTGTCTCAGCTTCGCAAAGCTGTTGGGAGTGTGCAGCCAGTCTCTTCTCTTCCACAGCAACTTTCCGCCGATGGGGAATTCCTTCTGGAACTAGAATCTGTACTCAGTGTCCGTCCTAATCCTCATTCCGCAGCTGCAGGCCCTGATGTTTTGATTAAATGGAGGGGTCTTCCGGAATTTGAAGCAACATGGGAACCTTTTGAGGCTATCCGACTACAGTTTCCTAGTTTTTCACTTGAGAAAAAGGTAGATTTCGGGGCGGCGGATAATGATAGGCCCCCAATCCGGTTCACGTATGCTCGAAAGAAGAAAGGACTACCGATTCATTAAAGTTAGTTATTTGAATAGCGGTAAAATAGTAAAGTGGGGGAGGGAAACGTGAATAAATGGGGGGAAATGGGTTTAGAGTAGGCATGCAATTTTCTTTAGTACTGTGTAGTTGGGGGGAGAGAGCAGGCCTCTCGTATAGCCTTGGAATTTGTATTCATTGAGAGTTATCAATACATTGTTCATTCGTGTTCTACAATCCTTGTTACATATTCATATATTGTTCTGATTATCAATTCCCTGGAAGCAACCTAATCTGATCCATTACAACAGGTACTAGTTCTGAGGAAGATCTAATTTCCAATTGGTTCAGCAGATTCAGCATTTGACAGGTAAGATCCTATCAAATTGCTTACGTATTCCAAGCGGAACAATCAATAAAAAGTGGCAGACCCGCTTATATCTCATAAAGCCGTTGTCTCTAAACTCTCTAGTGTAGAAATTCCTAGAACAGTGCAGAGGCTCTAAGGATTCCAGAGTGGAAGGCTGCAGTTTTAAAAGAAATGAGGGCACTAGAAAAAAAAAAACTACATACCGTTTAGCGTATTTACCTGAAGAAAAAACTATGGTAGGTGTAAATGGGTTTGACATTAAAGTACAAAGTTGATGGTTCAATAGACAGGTATAAAGCAAGGCTCATGGCCAAGGTTTAAATTCAAACATCTTGACATTAAAAATGCATTCCTCAATCGTCAATTAGATAAAAAGGTTTATATTCAATTACCTCCAGGTTCTGCAGATTCTTATGGAAGAGAAGGTTAGCAAACTTGAGAAATCCTTATATGGTCTTAAACAATCACCTAGGTTCTCTAGGGCTATTCAACGTTTTAATTATAATCAAAGCCGATCATACAATGTTTATTAAACATACTGCTGGTGGTAAGTTGAAAATCCTCGTTGTTTATGTTTGTTAAGATTTGGGGTTC
>CAIGRS010146521.1:0-11570 GCA_903798395.1 Fraxinus floribunda
AAAAGCATGGACCTAGATTCTTATCTTTGGGTGTGGGTTAGTGATAACAATGTCTGTTTGACATGCTTTTGAAAGACAAATAATGGAGCAATCCAATTAATATGATAATATTACCCATTCATTGATTGATTGGTTTTCATCGGTGAAGAAAGCTACGGTCTCTCGTGAATGTTGGAAATTTGCAATTCAGCATCGCATGTGCGCCACAATGTGCATGTAACTGCCAAACACGTTGTGTTCGAGCATTCGCTTAAACGTGTAAAGCAAGCATGGTCCTGCTATTGAGTTCCAACTCATGATTGATCCTGCACGCTAGTTGTGACACAATGATTGTGTATATATTTAGTATTGTTGAATGCTTTTGTTAATTCACAATGCGTATTAGTTTTTTTTCCATGTTTCAGCATTTTACCTGTTTGAAGAGGAAAAAGGTCTTTGGTTCAGAAACATATAAGTTAAATGCTAATAGTGACAGCCAGAGATTCAATTTTGTGGATGACAAACTATATGACACTGTTGAAATGAAGAATGGAAATTTTTCTTTTATCTTTATTTATTTTATTGGGGAAAGATCTTTATTCTTGCGCACTTGGAAGGCTAGAAACTAATTAGTTGTAAGGGGCTGGAAGGGAATGAAAAGAAGCCAATGTGTCATTCTAATGATACGTCCTTTCTCTTACAAAGGATTCCCTTTCCATCCCCTCCATTTATCTTAAAATAAATTGGGTTTTTTTTTTCCTTTTTCCTTTCTCTTTGTTCAGAGTTTATGCAAGCATGTTATTGTTTGCTGAACGTGGCCGATATGTATACAGGAACCATTTTTTTCTACTAATAAATTTGATAAATAATCAGAGTCCTTAATTTAAGCTAATCTAACCATCTTGATCTATTAAAACCTTCTAATATCCATGTACTCACATCCATAACCCTCAAATATTAGGGCCCATTTGGTTTATGTTTCAGTTTTGAGTTATGAGTTTGAACATTTTTTTTTTTTTGAGGATTTATTTTAATAATATTAAAAATGTATTGGTTTGTAATTTTGAAAAACTATTTTTTAAATTAGAAAATTAGAAAATATGTTTTGTTTGGAATTTTAAGAAATTATTTATGACATTTTATTCCATGAAATTTGATTATTCAATAACATAGAACAACTTTATGTTATTATATTATCTAGTAATATATTCATTTTAAAGTTAGTAAATCTTACAATATATGTATTTTTGCTACAAAAGTAAAATAAAAATAAATGAAATAATTTTAATTGGCAAAGCACAAGAAATAAAAAATAAAAATTTATCTCGTGGACAAATAATTTTTATTTGTGTTCATTTAAATATACTTTTATGTAAATATCCATTAAGATCTTCAACTATTTTTATTTTGTACACTTTTTTTTTTTTAGAATTTAACCCATGTTTGGTAGAAATAAAAATTCAGATTTTAATTTAAATCAAAGTCGAACGGTTAATTTTAACCACATTTTTTGGGACACCACAACTTTTCAAACACATATTTAATCAACTTTCATCAAAATCTACTAAAAATTTGATTTTAATCTCCACTAAATAAGGGCTTATTTTTTTTAATTTTAATAATTTATCGTAATTTTATTTTAATTTTAAACTTCTAAATATAATTTTATTTTTTTAAAATTTCATATTTTTTTCTTAGAATTTTATGTAAAAATTAATTTAAACACTTATTTTCTTTTTTTTGAGTGTTTTTCAAAATTTTCACTGAAAACACTTAAAATGTCAAAAATACGTTTTGAATTTTATGTTATAAATTTAGGGCGTGTTCGGTAGAGATTAAAATCGGATAAAAATTGAAAAACTAGCCGTTATTGTTGACTTTTATTAGACGAGTGAGACCCAATAACGACTATATTTTCAATTTTAATTGGATTCTAAACACCACCGAACACACCCTTAACTTTGTTTTGAAAATGTATTTTCAGAAATACCAGATAAAACAAGTTTTGAGTGCTTTATAAAACTGAAAACATTTTGAAAACAACAAATCAAACGCACCCTTGCTATTTGAATATAATAGTACACAGTGTTTTTTAAATGAATTTTCATGTGTAAGCAAAACAATTTGCATGGTTTTAGAGGGGATGGGAACCTCTCCTATGATTCTTTTCTCATTGCTCCTCTTTCTCTTATGTTAACTTGTGAAGAATGACATAAAAGAGGACCCGTCTTGCTCATTGCTTCCTCTATCTTTTATGTTAACTTGTGAAGAATGACATAAAAGATTGCCCATCTTGTGTGTAATTGATGTTTGATTCTGAACATAAGAGTGGGGATGGAGTTAACTTTTTATCATCATACCATTCATTCTTTTCACTAATGCAAATGCACAATAAAAAATTAAGCTACCAAATAACATGTTGAGGTTGGTATACCACAATAAGTTATGCACCGTGCGTTGCTCTGTCCGTCTCATATTGTCTTAGCCTGGACCATTTTACATCGACCTATCAATCATTGGGAGTTATTATTCTTAATCACTTAAGACTTATTGAATGACATGCACTTGAAAATTGGTAAATGGATACTATTTTTTCAAGCAAATGTGAACCAAATGTCTAAAAATTAACAATACCTCATTAAATGCTGAACTCAACTAAAATTCAACCGTTGACAAGTAGCGTAAATAACGATTAACAATACCCCATTACATGGTAGTCGACTAAATTTGAAAAAGTAGACTAGTGACAAACAGTGTGAGATAAAGTGGGTAATAACAAGTATAACGGAATGGAATTAATATAGTTTCAAATAAAGCATATGTAACTTAAATAATTACCATGATATATTTAAAATTCATGCATAAATTATCGGTGGATTGGGCATAACCCGCGATTTACCTCCGCCTGTGATGAGGCACCGGATCAGGTGGTCCAGAATTAGTCAGGCGTAAGCCTGGAACCTGGGTATCNAAATAATTACCATGATATATTTAAAATTCATGCATAAATTATCGGTGGATTGGGCATAACCCGCGATTTACCTCCGCCTGTGATGAGGCACCGGATCAGGTGGTCCAGAATTAGTCAGGCGTAAGCCTGGAACCTGGGTATCCAAAAAAAAAAAAAAAAGGAAAACATTTTCTTTAGACAGAAGTAGGTTTCTATTTTCCAGGCAATTCACTCTCTCTTTCATGCATCCCCTTTCTCTCATCTTTCCATCAATAAAAGATGACAAGTATAACATTTTTTGTATTGAAAATTAAACCAATCAAACAAATTTAATTAATAATTTTCATGAAAATTCCATGCTTGCAATCGCACACATCCTAAGTGCCAAGTTGCAACTTCGTTATATTGTTCAAGAGATGCAAAATTTCTCAATGGTGTATTTCTACATCAAATAAAAAAAAAAAGGATTTCACTGAGTTCAGGAAGAATCAACATGCTTCTTTGTCATGTTATTACATGAAGTGAGTTGTATTTTTAATACTTAATGTTAGTGGTTAATACCTTCAACCTATATCGAGTTTTGTTTTCCAGGAATTTCCTCCATGTTAACAATGTTTTAAGAATGTCTTTTAGTATTTATTGATTGTCAGTATTAAGGTTGACCAGAGTAAAATTCATAAATGGGATAGCGCATCACTTACCTAATATCGGGCGTGCATTACTGCTTGTACAAACTGACATAATGACAGAAATCAAAGCGTTTCGTATATTTATTAATATTCTTGTCACTTTTTTTTTTTTCCTAAATTATGTGATTGGTTTTTTTGACATTAATCTTTACCATTTCGCCTGAGTCTCATAATAAACGCGGTCCAATACACGTTAAGAGTATGGTATGTGTTAATTTTTTCTAGATCTTGGTTAATCAATGTGTTCAATATTGTGCTATCTGACTATCTGTATACCTCGGTGATTGATGATCTTGGTGGTGCCGATGTTTCCGTAAGTAGATAAAAGATATTATGAATTTATTACCTTTGCTTGTTCTGTTAAACTATTCAGTCCATGGTATTGCTGTTAATTTGCAGGTTCTAGAGAGAGCCCTTGAAGATTCTGGTGATGATTTGGACTCGGCAATAAAAAGACTTAACGAGCTCCGCTTAAGTACTGCTGCAATCAAACCTGAAGTTACCCATGGAATTGATGCCCAATTTTCAGCTCAAGGTGCTTCTCTATCTGTAGCTTTGTTATCTGTATATCTGTTGTAGAGCTTTCTTTAATGATTTTGGGATGCTTCTGTTTATCTATTCTGTGAGAACTGGTTAAGGATACTTGTGATTCCATGTCAAATGTGGAAATTTTGAAATTATCTGAAAGATGTGTATGCATTAGGCATTATAACTAAAGCTTTGAAATTACTTGCACGGATTTGATATTACACAGAGATTTCTTTGTTAGAGTCATTTATTGACCACAGAGCCTCCATCTTGATCTCAACTCAGCCTATCTAATTATTTTTATAGTTGAACAGAAGGCACATTTCCATCATATATTAGCTGCTTCCCCATTCCTGATAACTGCTCTGCGATAGGCTCATTCACATGAGCTCAGGCAGACCTGACAGGTGGGAATTCTGTTTAGCAATACTGGATTTAAAACTTTTTTTGCGATAGTTTGACCTGGCTAATAATGTCATCTGGCACCTCTGATAGAAGAAACAAGTACTACAGTTACACATGAAGGGGCCTGGAACTTTTATCATGCGACGGTAGTTATTTGTATATTTCTGTTTAGCCTTGCTATTTCTAGGCATATAACGTACTTTTATTTTAATTTATTTATCTCATGCCACATTACTTCCTGTATAGACATGACTTTAAGATTTATTTCCTATCATAGCAATGTTATTGCTCATATAATTATGGAATGCAAACTGCAAACTGCTAAATAAAATTTTCAAATGCTTTTAAAAATGGAGATCCATTAAGCAGCTGTTGTTTTCCTGAGTTGGTGCAAGTTATGATCATTCTTTAAATTCCATACTTCACATCCTCTGGTGGTGCCTTTGGATCATAATTGTACTGCCCTTTAGGGCCATTTGGCATGGTTTTTGAAAAGTCAGTAAGAGTTTTTGAGGCTTAAAATTTGTTTTTGAACTGTTTGGCTAATTTTATGAAAGTATTTTCGGTGGTTAGAAGAGCTTTTAGAGGAAGCTGGTTTATTGTGGCTTACTCAAAAAATAAAAGGTAGCTTCCTCCAAAAGCTCTTTTACAAGATATAAAAACAAAAGCTATATCAAACATGCCCTTAATATCATAGTTGTTCCATGTTAATCTCAAGTTCAATGTAGTAAGAGAAGGATATAAAATTTAACCCCCGTTTGGCCCCCATTAAATTATAATTCATTTTTCTCAATCTTCTTATCAATCACATTGTCGAATACAATAATATTACACACAAATCCAAAAACATTTCCTTATTCTTTATTACACATTCTTCACAAAATTACTATTCCTCTCATTATAATGTGGGATAATGGGAGCCAAACGGGTGCTTAATATGCTGCTTCTTCTTCAAGGAAATTAATCAACCTTTACTACCACTTGGGTCTACAAGTTCATACTGTGTCGCTTGCACAAAGACTTCGTTTTTTCACTTTTCAAATTGTAAATAGTTCTCAAAATATAGAGGGTGAAGCAGTAATACTTTATCTTTTGTCCCTTTACTCCCAAGTCCTGGGGGAAACTTGAAAAAATTCGTCAAACTAAGCATTTGTTTAGGTTTTACTAGTAACTTATAATTTCCCGTTTAAGTCAAATTTCAATTTCAACCATATATTCACAGCTAATACCCACTTATTACCCAAACACACATTAAGATTTGTGTTCCCACTATATTTGGGGTTGGTGAAGAAACTAGAAAAATCCCCTTTTCATCCTAGAAAAAGAAGATAAAAAACCAATAACACCGAATAAGGTTTATATTAAATGGTCATATTCTCCCCTCATGTCTGTTTAAAAGAGAACTAGTGTTATGGGCTGACAAACTAATTATTAACATATTTACCCCAGAAATCCCCAAATTATACTTCAAAAAATATATGTTTAAGAAAAATGGCTGCTCTTTAATTTGTTACATTGTGTAATTAATTATTTTGGTAACAAAATTGACATGCTCCGTCGTGAATCACCCATAATGAAGTACCCATGTCGACATGACATGATTCCGGATCGAGTTCTTTGTGTTTAGTTGGACACGGCTGTCACGAGTGGAAGAAGACAAGGGGTTGCATCTGTGAAGAATTTCACTGTGAAATTAGGTTAAGTGTAACGAAGAGGACAACGATTTGGGTCCCTTTTGTTAAGTGGGCTTGGTGGCTCACCTTTTTAAGTTAGCAAATATTTTTTCAAATGAAATTTTCAAGTGGAATCGATTCACTTTTTGTTAAGTCAAGAAATGATTTGTCAAGTGAGCTTGCCTCTTTTTGTCATTTTTAATTAAAATAAAATTTCAAAAATCATATTTAATGCAAGTAAAAATAATAATATGAATTCATAAAATAAACTCGAAGTCACAAAACTCAATTAGTCTTTAAATAAAATATTGGTTGTATAAAATATTGGTTGATTTACAGTCTATCTATACCTTTTTTTTTAAAAAAAAAAAGAAGAAAAAGAAAAAGAAAAACTGTGAGACATATCCCCTTACCCGTATCGAAAATTCAAATCATGTTTAACCAAATTTACATACTGTAATTTAAAAAAAAAAAAAAAAGAAAAAAGGATTGACTCCTAAATATGTTCCTGTATCTGACACCTGAGTTCGAGTAACATATGTGATAATTGAAAGAAAAAATAGTGCCTTTAACTTTAACCTGAATTTATTCATAAAATGAAATTTTCATTGAATTTTATCATTTATATACTTATTTGAGATGCTTATTATTCATTTTATTGAACTTTGTTCAAACGGAAATGCTTGAGTATAACTATATGATTATTAAGGGTATTAGGTTTTTTTTTTCTGCAAACAGAATCTGCTAATTAGTTTTCTAGTCGTCCGTCTTTCCTTTTTAGAGAATGCTATATTGACTATTTAATTTCAATTACCATTTGACAAAAGGTCTTGCGAATTTGATGATGAACAGTGTTATTGATTGATTCCTCAATACGTTTTTCTATTGATTTTCACAATCAGTAGAAGCTGCAAGAAATATATATTTTTCAGTTCCTTTAATATACCTCCCAGTAGACAAGCAATATCCTCTTCAAGGATCTAGCATTTTGCAAATGGTAACGATTTTTTTATACATATGTCGACGTCAAGTTGTCATCCTTGGAGAAGTTACATAAAGATATATGTAGACTCTACAATAGTTTTATCGTGTTTACATAATGCTAATTAAATTTACATTTATTGATGCCATGAATTTGGGTAAACAGATGGTTCATAGGTGTTCATATATCGCTAAAGCAGGGTGAGCCTTAATATTGAGAAATTGAGCTACACCTTAAAGTTTGGGCCAAAAATATATTTTTTTCCCCATAAAATAAGCTCAAAAAAACTTGTCCCACCTCAAAAAGCCATATCCAGTCCAGCTCTACATTTCTAGTTTTGCCCCTGAGGTTCATTTGTGATAATTTCTATGCTATTTTTCTTTTGACTTGGAAATCGGTGCCAAACACTAGTGTCTGGTTCGTTAAAAAATATGCCATTTTTCGTTTAAAAATGAATTATCTACATGCCATAGCCAATTCTAAACCGTAGAAGAGTGCATGTGAGTTGTGACGTAATTATGAATGCTAAAGTATTCCTTTCAAGTGTACGTTTTTGAAATCCTTTCATGGGATGAATGATGGGTCGAAGAATTTTATTTTAGATGCTTTTGTGGTTTCCTGTGAAGAGATTCCTTTGTAGGACTATTCATACTTTTTAACTGTTTGCTAGTTGGTAGAGATGCACGTATAAAACTATTAGTCTAGGCATATGCCCCTGTTTGGTACACATTCTTTTAAAACTTATTTTCAACCACACATTCTTCAATAAAATAATATTTTTCATCACATCAATAACTTTTCCTTACTTTTTAACTACGTATTTCCTATCATATCACTATTTAAAATACGTTCTTTCCTCAACAATATCCATTAAACACACCTTATATTGCAAACTTCTCATGCCTACATGATCTTTTCTGACTATTGAGTGAAGGGAAGAAATTATTCCTTTACCCATTCCATCGCAAAAGATATAATGTGTTATAAAGTCAATTAAACCTTGAATATGAAGTTTGCAGTGGGATAGCCACAGATGGGTAATATTAACATTTGAACTACAACCATATAATTGTTAGAATTTCAAACAGCCGCCCCAAAAGATGGTTGTTTCTAGATTATGAATGTATTTAAAAAAAAAAAAAAAATCATGCTAGATGATTGTTCATTTTACAATGTTCATCTGTGTGACCAAGGACATTGGGTTTCTTTAGAACTATTGTTGGGCCTCTTTTGATTTGAAGAGGGCTGCAACCTTGAGGGATTGCTCAATTGGTCAGGTTTTGGGTGTGCTCTCCAACGATCACTAGTTATAATCCCCTCAGGGTCACTAAGGTGAGTATCCGGCCGTAAACTTCAGAGCCCCGTGAAATTAGTCGAGGTGCACTCAAACTGGCCCAGACACCCACGGTTATCAAAAAAAAGAAAAAAAAAAAGAGGGCTGCAGTAGATGAAAATGAAGTCATGTAATTCAACTGCTTCTGTTTTCCTCCTCTGAATTCACCCCCTTCATCCAATCACATTTCTTCTTTCTTGATCTTCGTTGTTTTTGTGGTTGTTTCATGGTCTGGTTTTTTTCTTTATAAAACAGAATTTTTGATACGGTCAATTATAAACATGAAATGCTGTTGCAGTCTTTTCAGACTATAATGCTATGTTGTAATGCATGCAGGTACAGTGGCAAATAATGGTGAGAGTTCTGGAGAGGAACCATCCGCTGGATGCAATCTCCCCTTGGATGGTGCAGAGTGGGTGGACCTCTTGGTTGGAGAAGTAATAAATGCTTCAAATGTAGAGGATGCTAAGATGCGCGTGTCACGAGCACTCGAGGTACTGGAGAAGTCCATTTTTGCACATGCAACTGCATCTGCCCAGAATGTGCAGAAGGTGTGTTCTTTTATGATATTTGATTTAGATTATTATGGAATTGTAGACAACATTTTTACTTCTTTTTCTTATTTAATACTATCTGACTTACCAAACATGTGTTAGTGTTTTGCTACTACTTTCTTTGATTTAAATGAGTTTTGTGTTTGTAGGAGAACATTGCACTAAAGCAACAGCTGGAAGCTCTTATACAGGAAAACACCATTTTAAAGCGAGCAGTTTCTATCCAGCATGAGCGCCAGAAAGAGTTTGAGGAAAGAGGCCAGGAGTTGCATCAGTTGAAGCAGCTGGTTTCTCAATACCAAGAGCAGCTGAGAACTCTTGAGGTCAGATTCACAAACTAAAAGTCTTAAAGCATGTATATCCTATTTTGTATTATTCCTAGCTCTATTAGTAAACAGATGATTGACAAAACTGAACTTGTAGCCTAAACCATGCTCAGAGACAGACAGGTTTCTCATCTTATAAAAGCCCTTATTCAGTAAAGAAGTTTTAATTCCTATCTTGAGAGGGTAATATTTCTCAGAGCATGGAGTTTCGAATCAACGCTAAAGTTTGAATTGGAATTGATCCTTTAATTCTCAAAGGAGAATGGAAAAAATTATAATTTGAATTCTGTCTTAATTGAATTGTATTTATCTG
Organism: Fraxinus floribunda; assembly: GCA_903798395.1. NCBI lineage: Eukaryota > Viridiplantae > Streptophyta > Magnoliopsida > Lamiales > Oleaceae > Fraxinus > Fraxinus floribunda. The sequence continues at coordinate 9,733 of CAIGRS010146521.1, forward strand.
ATGGTTAAATTAAGTTGATGCATTTTGTAAATTTAAAATGACTTCATTTAATGCAGCCTAGGGAATGTAGCTGTAATAGTCAAATTTGGTTTATAAAGCATGAATTAATATCATCTCCACCCTTGTTTCACACTTATCGTCCTATCTACTGACATGTTTACTGCAATCTCAGACGCTATGGTTATTTTTTATACAGAGGGAGGAGAGGCAAATAGTAGATTTTTAGTGGAGAAAACCTAATTGCATATAATCTTGTTTAGTTGTTTTACAACATTGTTCTTGTGAGGGATATTTTCAATGCGAGTAATTTTTTGGTCCATTCAAAGATACTCTTCTTCTATCGGAAAATATTTGGAATCTGCACTTTCTTCTGGGTTGATATGGAAACTCTATAAAGCTTGGCGCTTTTATGTTGAATGCCTTCTGAACTCACCTTATATTAGGGGTTCTGTAATATGCATGAAAAGATTGCCTAAAGAAAGTATTATTCATGTATTTTAGGTAGATAAAATATACCCGAATGCCAAAATCCATCATCACTAGAGTTTTCTGCTGAATCTTCACTTGAGATATGCTAATTACTGTGTATCTTTTTTTCAGGTCAATAATTATGCACTTGCAATGCACCTCAAGCAGGCTCAGCAAAGCAATTCTGTACCTGGGCGCTTTCATCCTGATGTCTTTTAGTTAATATTTGCATATTTATTATGTATCCATATATTGTGTGACCATGGCAAGTTTAATACAATTAACAGTAAAAAAAATCCTAAATAGTTTTTACTAGGGCACCTAGCTTTAGTTGGAATGTCCGGAGAGGATGATAATACAGTATGTGCGCGCGCTGATGGATTGTCAAAGACATGTTTGAACTATCTTTTAGTTCCATATGCATCATTAATAATGGATTTTATGCTAATAGCAGGAGACAATAACTATTGTACCCTAACATATTACTTCTCTATCTTCTAATCCTTGCTTGTTCTCTACATTTTTCCATTGCACAGTTGAACGTGTTTGAGTGAGTTTAAGAAGTTCTGTTTGGAATCATTATATCATATCTTCTGTTCGATTTTTTGTGGCATTGTCTTTAGTTTTTTTGTCGAAAAATATTGCTTTGGCCTTGGTTTCATCATTACTGTTGGAAAATCGAGTATCATTACTGTTACAAGCAACTAGGCATGTGTTGTAGAGAATGGCTGTGTTGAAGAAGATATAGTTCTTGTTGGCGATTTGATATTAGAGCTTTTGCTTTAGTGAAATATGCCTGTGTTCTTTCTAGGCTTCTCACACGTTTTTATTATCCGAAGAAAAAGTACTATCTTTACCAAACATTTTCTTGGAATGGTAGATCAATTTGAATTAGTGGAAGCACAGATTGGGTTGTGATAAACTGAAGGCATGGCTAAGTAGGTGGTTGATGTTTTATTTTGATTTTAAGGGGTTCTTTGTCCATATGAATGATGAAATCGTAGGTTAATAGAGCAATGAACGAATAGTTCAAGATTGCAATATTGTGAACGTTAAAAATCTAGTTATGTTGGATCTTTCACTAGAATTTACAATGAATTAAATGTTGTGTCCATGATTCACAGTTGAATTTATATTTATTTGAAATAAAGCTTATTTTGTCGTCGATGACTAATGAGTTCTCTACATGTCATATTCTTGTTAGCATCTGTTGGTGCATAATTATTAATTACTTTTTAGGAGGAACAACAATGGATCTCATGAAATGAGCGATTGAAATTAATATTTGATTTTCACTCATAGCTTTCAACCTAGAACTTGTACTAGATTGTAAGATATCATGGCGGTTAGCTAGAGCTAAAACTAGCTCA
>CAIGRS010146545.1:0-19390 GCA_903798395.1 Fraxinus floribunda
TTTAAGTCATGTAGCACTGCATCACCAACCCTTTGTAATCCTTTATTTACTGTACTTAATTTGTACAAATCTTTATCTCCTTATTGTTTACAATTTCATAATTTTGGTGAAGTGTCAAGAAAACCTAAATGCTGGTTGCTCCTCTAGGATCTCTAATTAATGCTGATTTAATTTTAAGCAGCAAATGTTGGTCAGTGCATCATTATTATTGTGACCAACACAAAGATAGAGTTTTGCTTAATCTTGAAGAAATTAATTTATATTTGCAGAATTTGGACATAGCAATTGATAACAAGGTACTATATGAGATATTTTCTTTATTTAGGAACATAGTTTCATCTAAAGCTGAAAGAGATGCGTCTGCTCAGTCAAAGGGCTATGATTTTGTGTAATACAATACTGAGGAAGCTGCCCAAAAAGTTATTAAATAGAATGGCACGTCATGAATGACAAGGAAGTCTATGTCCCAGACTGTTATGCTAATACTGTGGGACACATTCATTGAAAGAGAATGTATTACCATCATTGAAAGCCTTGGAAGAAAACATATCATATGGGCAATCTGAAAGTCTCTTCGTACAATGGTAACTAAGAAACTTCTTCAATTTTCCCATCTTTATAAAATTTACTTAGTAAATTCCATACTTAATTGTTTGCCTTCTTTACTGCAGGATTAAAACAAAAATGTCTCTTAAATTCATTAGAGGATATAATGGATTCTCACCATTCATAACTGGGTTGACGGACAATACATTGATTTCTCTCATAATTTTACTTGAAAAATTTCGACAAAAAAGAGCAACAGAAAGATTGAGCAAAAAATCCTTGGGACCAGATCTTACCAAAGCTTCCATTTGAGGTACTAATTCTTTTCCCTATCGATTAGGTTTTTTTTTTTTTTTTTTTAAAAATGTTATTCTATGTCATTTGATGTCCTTTGGCGTATTTACATAGATGTTGTGGGCATGAAAAAAATCAGAGAGCTCAAATATACTCTCCGAAGTAACAAATATCTCTTTTTTACATCTTCACAATCATTTTTGGTTATAATAATTATCTTCATCGTAATGTAATATCAATTATAAAAATCAGTGCTTTATTTTTATATTCTCATTTTTACATACACCGTTGTCTGAGCTCCCTGTTATAAATTCATTTACTTATAGATTAGTAGTTGCTGCCTTAACCATGCGCCCAATCAAAAATGTTTCTTATCTGCTCTACGTGATTTTATTTCACTGTAGTGCGGCCCGTAAAAAGCCCTGTGGCAATTGGAGGTGATATTCATAGCCAATTTCATGATCTCGCTGACTTTTACGCATTGGAGGGAAGATAACATATTTTCCTTTGATATTAATATGCTTCTATTCTTTTGTTTTAAGCTGGGAGAAGTTTATATTTGAGACTGATAAATGGGGTTGAGGATGTAGGCTGCTTTATGATACCATAACAGGTTGGACCTCATCATCAGTCTCTTGGTGTCATTGATTTTTTATCATTTTCCTTTAAAAATAGAAAAATTGCTTTCATGTATTCTACACAAATCCTCTTTTATTGATATAATTTTCTTTATTTTTGTTTTATTTATATACTAAGTATAACACATTTAACTGCACAGAAAGAGATTTTCTTGCACGTCTATTTCACAATATGTTAATCAGTAGCATGACCAAATGCAATTAATAATGCTGCCTTCAGCAATAGGAAAAGAGGTGCCTGACTTCTTTGCATGTGGAATAATTCTATTTACTTTCTATGTCTGCTGATTTGTGCAACTCTATTTTGTTTGTAGCTACTGAGGATGATGAGATGGGTCCTGATGAGAAAAAAATTCCATCCTGGAATATCAAATAATATCATTTCTGAGCTTTCAGACTGTAATGCTGCTCTTTTACATCTAAGGAAAAAGCAACAGGTCCATACTTTTAATGATGTAGAGTTTCTACTTGGTTAAATGGGTTTAACATGTCTTGTAGTTTAGATAGAAAATTCTTTGCTCCAAATCTTACATGCTTCATATATTTGCATAATTTCAAAACCCTGAACATTGGTATCTATTTATGCTGTAGAGAAATACACTAAACTTAATAGTTATCCTCTTCATCGGATAAACATACCTGCTATATTATCTTTCAACATCCAGTATTCCAAGATATAGGATTTTAATGTTTATTGGTTCGTAAGTCCATCCTTTTTCATTCAATAGATTGCCTTCCATATGTTAAGAACTCTTTTTTATGAAAATAAAAATAAAATTTAGTCACTTAATCTAATTTGCATTCCACAAGTTTGAATAGTTATACCAATGTTGCAATTCAGTCATTTTTTTTTTGCTATCATGCCATTACAGGTTTTTACCGTAGGTGTCAACAAGGATAACTGGTGCTGACGGCAGTAACACCATCAAGGTTGGAGAACCAAGATGCTATTGACACTGCAATTGTTTAGATGCTAGCGGATCTAAAGGAGGTTTGATAATATATGCCATTTTTCCTTTTTTCAACAAATGTGAATGTCGATACATATATTTTAAAATGTGAACATATTATGCCCCACTTTGATGTTTTGATGGCTGGGAGATCTTTAATCAGCCTCTTGGCGTACTTGTTGTGTACAAAATATCCATATTCAATAAAGCTTAGAGTCATATTATTTCATTAATTTTGGAAGCTGGTAAATACTTTCATTCGACTTTATATTTACTGATTAATTTGCTTTTCATTCAACTGCTGCATAGCACAACCTGGAATCACAGAAGTTCACTTCCATTCAATCCAACAGACAAAAGGACTGCTCTAACATGCCCAGATCCATCTGGTAAAATTCATTGAGTGAGCAACATCGCACTAGAGCAGGTAGGTAGTATATTAACAAGTCTTGACATTTTCTCTGCCACGATATTTTGATTCAGTATATCTGACTTTCTTAATATGATTCTTCATTGATTTTTCATCTCATATAACAAATCAGAAATTGAAAAAAGGGTACATTCCATAATTGACAATTTTGCAGACCGTGGGCTTCGTTCCCTTGCAGTGACGCGCCGGTAGAACATTTAAAACTTCATTGTTTAGTCCTTATCTCCCTTAGCGATAATTATGAATTATTGGGCTTTTTCTCTTTTAGGAAGTACTTCTGGCACCAAAGATGGTCCGGTGGCCCCTGCGAACTTGTTATCATTCTTCCGCTTCTTGACCCTAGTCATAACAGTGCTGAAAGAATTAGGAAAGCCCTTGATCTTGGTGTGAGTGTCAAAATGATAACAGGTCTATGCCACTACTGCTTAATAAATATATGATGTGCTCTTTAGGCCAAGAATTCACCTATTGTTGATGTATATTTGACTAATACAAAAATAACTTGGAAGAGATAAACAAATGTAATGACATGTCTAAGGGCCGACCTAACTAGTATAAATTGCACTTTATATGTGAACGTGTACATAAGATTCAATGTGCATGTATAAATCACAGGTAATAAATTATCAAAGTTGGGCTGAAAGCAAATTTGCTACACTCTTTAGTGTGCCATTCCTTTCTTTAAAGAATATTACCATGAATGCATGTCATTCAACCATGTTAGTAATTCATTATTGGGAATCTTCGCAGGTGCTTAATTGGCAATTGCTAAGGAAACAGGAAGACAGCTCGGGATGAGCACAAATGTGTACCCTTCTTCATCTTTGCTCGATAACCATAAGGAAGATCTTTGCCCTTTGTTTTACTTAGCACTAAAGTAAATAATCTATTAATATTATGGACGTAGTAAGGTTACTTTGAATATTTTGATGTCTTTTTTTTGTATTCCAAAATGTATATACTCTAAAGTGCTAACAAGCACTACTTGTCCAATGACCGCAATGATATATAGAATTATTTTTACTATTATTCAAATTCTTTCTAAACCCTCACTACAACAAAATACACAACAATTCTGTTAAACCACTTTAACTCTTCGAGAATTCCCAAAATCGTTTAGCATATAAAACAACTAATCACACTAACATTACCTTAAAAAGAAAACAATCCCGTGCATTGCACGGGCATCCAACTAGTATATTTAAAAGGGGAGAAAAAAATAATAAATAGAAGGAAAAAATTATAACAAGAGAAAGAAAACTTAAATTTTGTTGACTCATTCAGTCATACATAACATATACATGATTACATCTAGATGGATCTTTCCACGTTGTCTAGTTTTTCTTGTCATTTTAGCTAGATATAGTCACACTTTTGAATTGAAGACAAATTTTGTGGGCATTGTCTATTTTGTTTAGTGGAAATTACATGAATCCCTATTTTTCAAGATACAAGTTCAAAAATCAGCTTTTAAGTTTTAATGTTCAAAAATCAGATATTTTATATATATATACAAGTTTTTAAAGCTTCAATCCTATCCAACACTCTCGCATGAAGCACATAGAGATTGACCTACATTTTGTGTGTGATATGGTTCAAAAAGGAGCTTTACAAGTCCATCATGTCAACACATTGGACCAACTTGCAGATCTTCTAACAAAACCACTATCCAGGCAACGAACGGAACAACTTAGAAACAAGATCGGGCTTGCTGATGGCAGCCCCATCTCGGGGGGGCTAATAAGGGAAGATAACACAAATCAAGCAAAAGACAATAAATCAGCAAAAGATCACACAAATCAAGCACAAGAAATAAATCAGCCACTGAACATGCGTGTACACACACCAAATCACAGCATTTTAATATTCATCTTTCTTAGCTACTTTCCTAGAATAGAGTTTGTATTTCCTGTATTTAAAGGCACTCAAATACCATGTAAAAGTGAGAAGAACAGTTTACTCCAGAATAAAGAAATTCTTCATACTCAAATCTCATTATAGGCAATGCGAAGCTGAAATTCAGTGATATTCATGATACTATTCTTGTTGAAGAAGTCCACATAAGAGATTCTGAAGAAGTCTTAATATCGAGTTCTGTCCTTAATGTCGAGAATAGGAAAAGGGGTTTCGAAAAAATTCCAAATGGTGAGAAGTGGACGGATGGTAAAAGCAAGTCCAGATCTGAAAAGAATGTGGAATGCTGGAACTGTGGCATGACTAGTCGCATGAAGAAAAATTGCAGAGCATAAAAGAAGAAGGAAGAAAAGAATAACGACAGTGCTAATACGGTGATTGAAGAGGTAAAAGACTATTTACTCTTGTCGATTGACAGTCCTATTGATTTTTAGATAATGATGTCAGTTTGAGGATGTCAAATGGGTCTATATGGAAAATTTATAAGGTGAAGCATGTACCTAAACTCGTGCATAATCTGATCTTAGTTGGACAACTTGACGATGAAGGTTGTAATGTGACTTTTGGTTCTGGTGCTTGAAAAGTTACCAAGGGAGCCATGGTTGTCGCTCGATGAAATAAATTTAGAACTCTTTATATTACTTCCAATATTAGAGACATGGTTGCAGTTGCAGATTCAGCCTAAAGGAAAGCTACATAGGTTAAAATCTATTGAACACAATTTGTTTGAAGGATGTATATTCGGCAAACAGAAAAAGGTCAGTTTCTTTAAAATTGGAAGGGATCCAAAAGCTACAAAATTGGAGTTGATTCATAAGGATATATGAGGACATTCCTCCATTACTGTCCTTGGAGTTTCTAATTATCATGTGACATTTATTGGTAACTCAAGCAGAAAGGTATGGTCTATTTTTTTGAAGAATAAATATAATCATGTTTTTATGCCTTCAAGAGATGGAAAGCGACGGTAAAATATGAGACGGATTTGAAGGTGAAGGACTTGCAGTCAGATAATGGGGGAGAGTGCGTAGATGATGATTTCAAGAAGTATTGTGTTGATAATTGAATCAAGATGGTGTGGCTAAGATGATGAATAAGACTTTAAATGAGCTTGCTAGAAGTATGAGATTACATGTTGGGTTAGCAAAAATGTTATGGGCCGAGGCTGTCAGTAGTGTAGCTTATGTGATCAATAGAGGTCCTTCAATACCATTGAACGATAGAATACCTTTGGAGTGCCAACGAAGTAAAACTTTCACTTGAAAGTGTTTGGTTATGTTTCATACACTCACATTGATTCTAGTGCAAGAAGTAAGCTTGATGCTAAATAAAAAAAAGGTATTTCTTTATTGGGTATGGTGATAACGAGTTTGGTTATCATTTTTAGGATGATCAAACTCGAAGGGTTATTAGAAGTAAGGATGTGATTTCCAATGAAATGTCTTGTATAAGGATAGGATGGGAACATACCTTAAAGACTCAAGTTTTGAAGTTAAGAAACCTGAGGTGATCCCACTGAAAGATATTTTGATGATTGAGTGAAAGAATGATGATGGTGAAAATTGATAAAATATAGCCCCAAAAGTACATCAAGATACCCCATTGACTGAACCCAGAAGATCCAGTAGAACTACTAGACCTCCAGAGAGATTCTCCAACATTGAATTATATTCTATAGACTGATAAAGGCGAATCAGAAAATTATAGTGAAGCTGTACAAGTTGATGAATCAATCATGTATGAGTTAACTATGAAGGATGAGGTGGACTCATTATTGTCCAATCAAACATGGCAATTGATAGAGTTACCAAAAGGAAAGAAAGCTTTGCAGAATAAATGGGTTTATCTGTTAAAAGAACATGATGGAAGCAAGTAATACAAAGTAAAGCTGGTTGTAAAGGGATTTCAACGGAAAGAAGGCATTGACTACACTGAGATTTTCTCTCTTGTAGTAAAATTGCCACAATTAGAACAGTACATGAATTAGTGGTAAAGGAAAAATTGCACTTAGAACAGTTGTATATAAAGAAAACCTTTCTTCATGGTGATTTGGAAGAAGGAATTTACATGACGCAGCCACAGTTTTCAAAGTACATGGGAAGGAGAAAATAGTGTGCAGACTTCAAAAGAGTTTATATGGTCTTAAACGAGCTTCAAGATAGTTGTATAAGAAGTTTGATAATTTTATGTGTGGTAATGGATTTGGAAGGTGTTAGGGTGATCATTGTTGATATGTAAAGAACATCGATAACTCCTATATTATCTTGCTACTATATGTTGATGACATGTTGATTGCAGGTGTTTGCAAGCAAGACGTAGATAAGTCGGAAAGGAGTTAAGGAGTATACAATGAAGGACTTGGGTGTTGCAAAACAAATCATTGGGATGAGAATTAATAAGGATAGTGACATCTTGAAATTGTCGTAAGAAGAGCACGTGAATAAGGTGCTAAGCAAGTTTAGTATGGATGATGCAAAATCAATTAGCCATCAAATAAGCAGTCACCCTCTACAAAGAAGAAGCGAGCCTACATGGCCTAGGTGCCTTATGCCTCTTCTATTGGCAGTCTTATGTATGTCATGATCCGTACAAGATTGGATATAGCACATGCAGTGAGAGTTGTGAATAGATATGTGAGCAATCCAAGCAAACAGCATTGAGAGACAGTACAGTGGATTCTCAGATACATGAAAGGTACTTCAAATTTAGCCTTATGTTTTAGAAAATTAGGTTTGGGATATGTAGACAGTGACATGGCAGGAGATATTGGTGGCAGGAAGAGCAGTACTGGATATGTATACACTTTGGGTGGTACAAAAGTTAGTTGGATGTCTAAGTTGCTCTTTCCTCTACTAAAGACTGAATATGTTGTTGTAACTAAAGCTAGCAAAGAGATGATATGTCGCAGTCTTTTTTGGAAGAATTGTGTCACAAGTATAAGAAGAGTGTGTTGCACTGTGACATTTAGGGCACTATTCACTTAGCAAAGAATCCTATTTATCATGCAAGGACGAAACATATATAGGTTTGTGAATTCAGTGTTGGTGGGGGAAGAAGAAGAAGATGAAGAACCCATTCCCATTTCCTCAATTTTTTTGAAGAAAAACTTAAAATTAGGCCTTTCTATGTGTGTGTCTGTAAGATAGAGATCAAAAATTCTGTGGTAGTCTCTGTGAGCTTGAAAACGTGAATGGAGTTAGGGAGTGATTGACGGAACAAATATAAACCTGCATAGTAGGAAAGAACAAAAAAATAAAATAAAATTGGGAAGAATGGGAAAAAATAATGCTACACATTTATATAATGATTTACATGTAAACTATTATGTAAACCTAGCATAGCCAGAACTGAAAATAACGTACATTGTTAGTTGGTTTGTGATTACCAAATTGGATTAATTGTTTTTGTGAATTGTCCTATTCATTCTAGTTCCTGTTGCTTTCTTATCATTTATGTAAAAATAGTTAGTCAAAATGATTTTGGATTTTGACGATGTTATAACTTAACTTTTACGTTTATTTTTAAGGATTGTACTGCAGTTTTGAATTGTGATAGGTAAATTCAAATTATTATTTTTTTCTTTTTTTGGCATTGCGAAAAAATAAGATAATGCTATTAAGATGCGTGCAAGATGATTATTGAAATTATTGCGAATCAAAAGAAATCCTAATAACGTACCTCTTCAGTTGATCAATATGATGAGACCAAAACAAGTGCTCAGTAACGATGATGGTTGAGTCAACAACAACAACTAGGCTCGATGAAATTGGAGCAGAGTGCTCGGCCTCGAGTAGTAAAATCTCATCATCCAATAGTTTATGTAATCAATTATAGAAGACTAATTATTAACTTTGTGATATTCATGATACTGGACCTCAATTTTTTATTTGGTTGTTAACCATTACCTCAAGTGTAGTTGAGTTTCGCTCGAATCTAACGGTTTTAAAGCCGCATCAATTATACATATCTTAATATAAATCTTATCCTGATGTCATTGTTCCTTTTTAGAATTTATTCAATTTTCGATACACGTCTACCTTTCCTCATTAGAACATATTTTAATAATATTAATTAGTTGTGTAAACGAGGACTTTCTTTAAGATGGTGAATATTCATAAACGGACATGCTTCTTACACTAGTCCAATTATTTGTGATCAGTAATGTTATCTATAATAACTAGTCTAGAATAGCATTCAAGTGTCATTAATTCATATCAATTAATGTCAACTAATTGGATAGATTGATAGTATTACTCAATATTTATTCACTTGTATTATTCTTTTTTTTTTTCTTCCTATTACTTTCACCCCTATGAAGTCTATAATGAATTTTGAAATATATTTTGTAAACCGTTTTATTTATATAAAAGGTGTTTGTTTAATATTTTCATTGTAACGGCTTGAAAGTTACACAATAAATGGAGTCAAGCGTGAACAAAATATAATGAGTAATGTTATTTAGCACCACTGGAGTACAGTTTAGGTGACTTTGATGTGACATTAAATGATAAGTGGAGTTAAATAACTCATTTAATTTTACTTTTCATTTAATTTATCATCGATGAGGCTAAAGTTGCAACCTCAGTAAGGCTACATAGCATTATTAAATGATAATATACTATTTAATAAATACTATATTACGCAGAGTAAATGACTTGCAAAAATTAAATGTGATTCTGAACATTTAGTTGCGTTGAGTATATTTATAAATATAGGATTGTGTGGATAGGATATGAAGAAGTAAAGTAGATTGTTACCATATTGGTTGGTGCAACACCATATTAGAAAAATGTTTAAGAATTCAAAAACATAAAATTTATGACAATATTTTTCCATTCATTCTAAACATGTCACCATTCATCATAAACATGTCAGATTGTACTTACGTGAGAACAGCTCCAATCGTACTAAAAAATATAAGAGCCAACAATGATAAAGTTAAGGACCTCATGCACCAACCCTTTCCTTTGACCTAAGCACTTCAAATGTTTCCTCATACTCTAGACATTTTGCCAGAACAGAATTGAGACCGGACTGGACTTGCTAGTCGGGTCAAGCTCTACATAAATTTTATTACATAAATTTTATTTGGTTCATAGACCAAGAACCATCGGTTCGTGTCTGGTTCTTGGTTCTCCTATCTAGAACTAAAATAACTAGTTCGCCCATTTTTCTTTTTTCTAAATATAGAACTAGTGATACTTGTCATTGGTATAAGTGATTTTGCTAGATGGATAATGTAATGCAAATTTCATCAGTTCTTTAACCGCTAAACCTCAGGTCCATGAGGATGAACCATTGCTTGGAACTTAAACCATCATACCTATAGGGTCAATGCATGAGGACGACCATTCAAGACATGCCCACATTAAAAGAAGCTCTACAGATATCAGGCTATGGAATCCTGTAGTCGAGTTAAAGAACTCAAGTACTACTCGTCGGTTTAGGTTACATGAAGACGAGAAAAAACTAAAGAGGTAGATATGAGCTAGGGAAGGTGAGCAACATGTCTGTGAGTGCCGCCTCAATTTTTTATTTTTTTTTTGCGGCTTTTTACTTCTAAAATCTTCTTAGCCTACAGTACTCCTGCCTCCACACCTCTCAGCACCTCAGCCACACACAGACATATATGCCTCGTGTCCCTCCCTATATTTGGATATGTGATAGATCCAAGAACGTCACCCACATGCTTGCCAATATTGACCCAAATTATCTAAAAGCTTTGAAACTAAGAGTCTTAACATGGTAAGTTTTTCTTCCCCGAATGTTATGTATAGAAATAAACATATATATATGATAAATTTTTTTTATCTACTATTATAGGAATATGTTTATAGTGAGAAACCATTGAGGTCAAAATGTGCAACAAAATCAAAATGACTCCCTTCATGATTTTTTATTTTTTGCATAGAAATCGGATTTTTGCGATTCATACAAACAGTAAAGGTTCCAACTGAAATAGAAATCGGGTTTTTGCTATTCAACCATGTCTCCACTACTTTATAAAACTTACTCTCACCACAAACAGTAAAGGGTCCAACTGAAATAGATCTGAATCAATATTCAAATTAAATTACAATATTCATATCATACAAGACAGAACCAAGTTTATAGCAAAGGAATTAAGGGTACGAAAAGATTGTCCAAAAGATGGAAGATCAATTTTACCTTAGCATATATGATGTTTAAAAATGCTTCTTAGAGCCACATTCAAAACAAATGTAGTTACAATATAAAAAGCTTAGTCTTCCATTCATAAGCCACCCCAGCTCACGACTCATAGACACGGGATATTCTCCATAGCGTACAGCATAAGTTGAGGGAAAGTTTCATTAATTATTATTCTCATCTACCACCACAACCAGATTCTCCACGATTTTCCCAAGAAACCATCCGCACAAAACCGTTTCTCAGGAACTTATATAGTTATATCTGGTGTTGACAAGGACAAGATTTGACGACATGCCACATTAAAATGAGCTCATGCAAGATCATCTATCATGCAGACAATAGACTACGTAATTCTGTGACTCGATGTAAAAAAATAAAAAAACAAAAGGGCCTCCTCCCTTTATGCATGCTCCTACTTCTAACATTTTCTTAGCCTCCACATTTCTGAGAACCTCATCCACACAAAGTCATATGCCAAGTGGCCTCCCTACATTCAGATGTGATAAATCCAAGAATGTCACCTGCATGCTGGCCACGTAGAACACCATATTTTTGGACCAAATTATGTAAAGGCTTTGTAGCTAGAAGTCTTAACTTGGTAAGTTTTGGCTCCCCGTATGTCTTCTAGAAGGAAACATAAATATTCAAACTCTTGTAGACTTGTTTCATGTATTGCACAATTTGTCTAGGATAAGTATGTCCTTTTATTAACATTTGCAAGAGGTAAGGTCTAGCCCCTTCCTAAGTTGTACTCTTTTTGGTTTTTTAATACAACATGCAATTATAATGGGCTCTAATAAAATAAATAAATTGGAAGAACCTTATAGGGAGAAACAATTGACATAATGTGAAATAAAATAGAATGTGTACTTTCTTGAATCTTTTGTAAAGAAAACGGACTTCTTCTATTCGTCGAAAAAGGGGCACATGATTAGTAACTTTGAAATGGCAATAATTAGAAGTATCCGTTATTCAAATTCTTTTCAATACATGGTAATATCACACAAGTTCATGCGGTACTGAAAAATCTGACTAAAATATTTTTTCATCTACTGAAAGGGATTTGTTGATGGCAAGCTCTTCTCAGGAATGTCGTAAAGGATTCCTCCAAAATTACTGCTTCACTATTGATATTCCTTAACTACCAGCATAGCCATTAGCTGAGAACCCATAAAGAAAATTGCATTGAACAGTTACCTTAGCATATGATGTCCCAAAAGCTGCTTAGAACTCAAAAGTGAAGGACTTGAAAAGATTAGCTAGTTACATATAGAAAGCTTCCCAGTCCTTTCATCATCACCCACAGGCTAGCTGGCTAGCCAATGTTGACCCAAATTATCTAAAACTTTTGTAACTTGTCTTAACATGGGAAGAAATGAAGGATTTTCTTCCCATGTTAAATAAACATATATATTTAAATCTCTAAGACCTGATACATATTTTTTTATCTACTATTATAGGAATATGTTTATAGTGAGAAACCATTGACAAAACGTGCAATAAAATCAAAATGTTTCCCTTCATTATTTATTAGTATTATTTTTTTTTTGGCATAGAAATCGGATTTCTGCTTTTCATACAAAAGGGGCAGATGATTAGTAACTAAGAAATGGCAATCATTAATATCCATTTGCACAGCTCAACCATATCTGTTCTACTTTATAAAACTTACTCTCACCACAAACAGTAAAGAGTCCAACTGAGATAGATCTGAATCAATATTCAAATTATATTACACGATTCACATAAGACGGAACCATGTTTATAGCAAAGGAATTATGGGTGTAAAACAGATTGTCGAAAGATAGAAGATCAAATTACCTTAGCATAAGATGTTTAAAAATGCTTCTTAGAACCACATTTAAAACAAACCTAGTTACGATATAAAAGCTTCCCCTTACATTCATCAGCCACCCCATAATCAAGACTAAGCTCATGACTCATAGACACGGGGATATTCTCCATAGTGTACTGCATAAGGTGAGGGCAAGATTCATTAATTATTATTCTCGTCCACCACCACAGCTGATAGTACAAAAACTTGGTCCAGATTCTTCACGATTTTCCCAAGAAACTATCCGTACAAAACCATTGTCAGGAACTTGTACAGTTATATCTAGTGTCCACAAGGACAAGATCTCAACACACGCCACATTAAAATGAGCTCATGCAAGATCACCTATCGTGCAGACAACAGACTGCGTAATTCTATGAGTATACTTTAAAAAATAAAAAATAATTGCAACCGGGCTAGATGTACAGAAAGAATTTCACCAGAATCCCACCAGAATACACACATTTGTGGCTCCCGTGCATTTTTATTTATTTTTAATTACATGGTGGGTGCCGCCCATTTATGTGTATTCTGGACAAATTCTGGGGTCTTCTTTCTGTACATGGGGGAAATACCAAATAAATGGGCCTCCTCCCTTTGTCAGACCCATACTTCGAACATTTTCCAAGCCTCCACATTTCTGAGAACATCATCCACACAAAGGCATATGCCTAGTGGCCTCCATACATTCGGATGTGATAGATCCAAGAATTCACCTGCATGGTGGCCACATTGAACACCATATTTTTGGACCACCTTATTGCAACTAAAACTCTTAACTTGGTAAGTTTTGGCTCCTTGCATATCTTCTAGATGGAAACATAAATATTCAAACTCTTGTAGACTTGTTTCAACTTTCATGTATTGCACACGTTTGTCTAGGATAAGTATGTCCTTTTATTAACGTTTGCTAGAGATAAGGTCTAGTCCCTTCCTAAGTTGTACTCTTTTTTGGTTTTTTAGTACAAATTCAATTACAATGGGCCCTAATAAAATAAATAAATTGGAAGAAGCTTATAGTGGGAAACAATTGACATAACGTGCAATGAAATAGAAATGTGTACTTTCATGAATCTTTTGTAAAGAAAAGGGATTTCTTCTAAGAACCGAAAAAGGGGCACATGATTAGTAACATTGAAATGACAATAATTATAAGTATCCATCATTCAAATTCCTTTCAATACATGCTAATTTCTCACAAGTTCATGCAGTACCGAAAGGTCTGCTAAAATATTTTTTCATCTATCAAAGGGATTTGTTGCATGGCAAGCTCTTCCTAGGAATGTCGTCAAGGATTCCTCCAAAATTACGACTTCACGATTGATATTCCTTCCCTACCTGAATAACCAGTGGCTAAGAACGGATAAAGAAAATCACATTGAATAGTAAAGAATACGACAGTAATTAAACTAAAATTATTCTGTCTGCATCAAGATTCAGATTAAGTTATCAACCCAACCAGATTTATAGAAAATGAATTATGTGTACAAACTAGCTTGTGAAAAGATAGAAGATCGAATTTACCTTAGCATATGATGTCCCAAAAGCAGCTTAGAACTCAAAACTGGCACTCAAAAAGATTAGCTAGTTACGTATAGAAAGCTTCCCAGTCCTTTCATTAGCCACCCCGTAATCCAGACTAAGCTCCCTCATAGGTGGGATATTCTCCATAGCAAACAGCATAAGGCGAGGGAACGATACATTATTGTGATCATACAACACAAGCTGCACAAAAACATTTGGACTTGAACTATGGCTCATGTAACATGCTATGTTCCTCGTTACAGATACATCCATGGAAAAATCCAAAGGAGGGATTGATGGATGTGCTGGACGAACATAGTCGGGGAATATTTTTGATAAATCCCCCCATTCCTTCCACTTCTCAACAAAACGACTTGGGTAAATCAAACAATCGCCATTCATGGTAACGATTTGAGCTTGTTCTTGCGTGAGAACCACTCCCGCGAACTCACAAATAAAAGAGCCCGCACGGATCAAGTCCAACGACCTCACTCCCCAACCGGTCTCCCTTGACCTAAACACTTCAAATCGTTTCCTAATCCCCATTTGACTCACACGATTCTGGCAAGTAGGAGGGCAATGGCAATTTGGTCCACACTCAATAATCAGCGGTTTTCCTCCAACAAGAATCCCATTCCTGTCATATGCAAACTCACCTCCATTTTTCTCTATGCAGGAGCAATCCCTCGAACACCCTCCCAGGCATTCACATCCGCTCCCATTTCCATATTCGTACACGTTGCGAGGGAAAACAGTTGTCCTAAGATATTTGTAATAAAGAGGTTCATGAACACCATCAATGTCATTAAATAAAAGGACCGGCACATTCTCCTCTTTCTTCGACAAATCAAGTGTAACATAACCTTTAGGCGGAACCTCCATTGGAAAAACCCTAAGACTCTTTGCCAACTTTATCACTGCACTTCCCATTTCCTTCTGATTTTCAATCCTAACAACCCTGAATTTATAAACCCCAAACCCTGATTTCCCCATATCAAACCAAGTATCAGTTACTCTATACAAGCCATCATAAACATAAACTTTTCCACTAATGCTACCTTGATATTTGAAACCCCGGATGACCCGTAACTCCACTCCATATTGCATGCTCCTCTCCATTGCCAAATTGCCACAATCCAGTGTCTGGTTCATAGTCTGCTTGTTATTCTTGTCCTTCCCGCCATTATGGTGGCAATGGGTTCCCTATTCGAGCTCTGGGTGGCAGGAACATAATCAATCCCAGCCTCCGGCTGCCCATGCAAGCCAATTATACACATTTCCGTCCTTAAAAAAAACACGTCCCCGATTAAAACTCCTGGAATATTACCAACAATTCGCTTGTCAAAATTCAACCACAAACCATTCTGTTTCATAATGGTAGCTGCCTTCAGATCCCCACTCGTACTCTTGTGAGGGCCCAGCATGTTACGGTTCTTCTCATCTTCTGCAATGGAGAAGAGACGCAGAGTCTCAAATAGCATCCGGGTACGTCGAATTTGGTCTCGGTAGTAGCGGTGGTCATGAGGCTTCAGATCAACAACACGAACCATCTTGGAGGAGCGCTGGCTGCACTGGTGAGTGCTTCTAGGCAGATTAACAGAATTGGACTGCTGGGCTTCTGCGTTATTGACAGGAACAACGGTGCAGAAATCAGGGAGGACGGACAAGTCTCCAGCAAAAGAATTTGGTTTGGAGGAAGAACAAGAGACAGATGTGGGGATGGGAGGTTGGACTTGGGGGGTGGTATAGAGGTGGGAGTTTGGTGTGAATTCGGCGTTTGTAGGGGAAGAAGAAGAACCCATGTCCATTTTCTCAATTTTTTGAAGGAAATCTTAAAGTTAGGCTTGTGTATGTGTGTCTGTAAGAGATAGAGAGATTGAGATGGAAAGTTGTGTGTGTGTATCTCAGTGAGCAAGAAAACTTGAAAACGGAGACAGTGAGTGCAGACAGAAACACATGTAAACCTGCACAGTAGGAAACAGCCGAAAATAATATGGTGGAAAACTGGAAATAACCTACAATAGTTGGTCTCAGTAACTGGTTTAACTTAAAAACCGCTGGATTTTTTTGGAAAAATTTTTCTTTGGATTTTGAAGATGTTATAACTTTACTTTTGATATTTATTTATAACGTGGTACTGTACTTTGAATGGTATTTGATAAATTCTTTTTCTCCTCTTTTCTTCTTTTAGGCATGACAAGAAAATAAGATAACGGCTTAATATTGTTAAGATATTTGCATGATGATTATTCAATTTTTTTGTGAATCGGAAGAAACCCTAATAAAGGTACCTCTTCCATTGAGCAACAAGATGCGACCAAAATTCCGTCATCCAATAGTTTATGTAGTTAAGTATAGAAGACACAACAATATTTTTTGTTGACGATTGTTGAGTCAACAAGAAGAAGCCTTGATTAAATTTGACTTGAGTGCTTGGCCACTAGTAGTAAAACTCCGTCATCCAATAGTTTAAGTAGTTAAGTATAGAAGACACAACGGTAACTTTATGGCACTTACAATACCGAAGTAATTGGTTGGACCTCTATTACATATTGGTTATCAACTGTTCCCCCATGGGTAGTTGAGTATCTCTTGAATCGAACGGTTGATCCCGCAACCGTCATACACGTCTTCATATAAATATTCTCCTGACGTCATAGCTCTTTCTAAATTTTATTCAATTTTTGATAGGTCTATCTTTCCGCATTAGGACTTATTTTACGAAAATTAATTAGTTGTGTAAATGAGGACTTTCTTTAAGATGAGGAATATTCATAAATAAATGTCCAATTGTTTGTCATCCTATTCACTTCGAGTAATGCTAACTATAATGTGCAGTCTGGGATATTATTTAAGTATCATTAATTTATATCAATTAATGTCACTAACTATCATCAGCGGTCTAGATTGTTAGTGTTACCCATTTTATTCACCCGTATTGCACTTTCTTATTTTTCTTTCTTTCTTTCTTGTTTCTCTTATTCCTTTCGCCCCTATTAAGTCTATATCGAATTTGAAATAAATTCATATATAAAATATGTTTAATTGCTATTATCATAATGGCAGCTTGAAAGCTGTGCAATAAATGGAGCCAAACTTGTATAAAAGATAATTTAATTACTAATCAACAAGATATTACCATATTGGTTGGTGCAACACAACATTAGAAAAATGTTTAAGCATTCAAAAATATCAAATTTATAACAATATTAATTTTTCTGGTGAACTTCATAAAAATTAATTTATTTTTAAAATTATTTGTTGTTAAAAACATGCTTTAGTTCATATGTCTTCATTACTTGATTCAGACGAACATCTGCGCTTTAGCAAATTATGCCGTCTTCATCTAACAGTTTGAAAAACTTCAAATCTAATCAAACCATTTTCTGAGGTTCCTTTTCTTTCAAAAAGTAACAACTTTAAAAAAACAAGTGAAAAATTAAATGTATTGGTATGAAATATCTATATAACATTTATATATTAAGTTTCTAACTATAAGCATTAAATAATAATACATTTTTTCTCCCTACAAACGTAAACTATTAAATGAATACAAATTTCAACCATAAAATTTATACCTACAAATTCATTATTTACGAACTATTTCTTTTTATTATTATTATTATTATTATTATATTCACTATTTCCTTATAAAAAAATGAAGCCCGAAGTAAATAGTTTTTTGTTATATAAATTGAAAAAATAAATTAGATAATTGAATTAAAAGAGGTAATATGTTAATTAAAATAGGAAGAACAATTTATTTTGTTTCAAGTGGTTTTTAAACTATTAGACTCAAACCAAAGCATTTCCAAATAGTTTGCTATTGTTTGGTGTTCGAAATGTTGACGGGTCAATATCGAACGAAATCAACGGTTTAAAACTGTGGCTTTGTTTTGTTTTGACGAGTCAGCGTTTTTTGTGTTCACCCGTGATCTCAACATTGGAGTCACTTGGCTTCAGATTTATGTTCCTCTTTTGTAGCAAATGATTTGCTTTGTGGTTGTATATATAGTTTCAATTAACTTCTCTTTATCTTATGCCTTAGGGTTGGGTCTTCGCAGACATTTGTATCAACTTTTATTCATAAAATAAGAATAGGATCTCTTGTGTGGGAATTGTCCGATGGGTGCCGACCTAGTGAAATTTTACCATTCATTTCTCCACTATTGATCTTGCATTTCCTAAAAATAAAATAAAATAAAATAAAATAATTAAGTAATTAAAATAAAAAAAATAAATAAAAAAAAAAGAAGAAGAATTATATGTAAACAGTGTGGACTAATTGAACTTCTGATGGATTAGCCATCTCACATAGTAATAGCCAACTAGTTCCAATGACCTTTCTTGCCATTTAAAGTGTCCATGCCTACGTAAATTTAACCACAGTACACTGGTCATTAACTGCTGTCGAGTTGCTCCGGAGTTCTAGCTAACTCCGGTTATTGGTTTACCTTATTTATTTTGTTATTTTTTATTTGTTGAATTAATTGTTACTTAATTTGTGCCCCCAACGAAAAATTCATGATTCTGCCGTGATTTGAGAAATCAGAATTCTAAGAAATTTCTTGTGATTGCAAAAAATAAAGGAACTCAACTCTCAGATCTGTGACCGTACTCTACGATTATCTTAGGAAGCTACCTTATTGAATTTTTCTATACTCTTTGAATATTTTAACTTCTTTTTCTGATAAATATTCTTAATTATAGTTTTTCAAAATTTAATCATACTAGAGGTCATCATTGTTCTCAGGGGCGGACCCAGGATATATGTTGAGGGGGGGCGAGATTATGGCGGAACCAACCCGTCGAAGTAGAGATGTCCAAAGTTGAAGGGGTGGGGGGCTACGGGGGTTCGGGGGCAGCACCCCCGAATTTTTTTTTTTTAAAGTTGTTGAATAGTTTAGATTTAGTTGCATTTTTCCAACTAGTTCATGCTATATAGGCCATGAACGAAGCCTCTCACCTTGCATCAAACCCACAAATATATTCACTCTGACCATGCAACAGTTTTTGCAATCACAGGTGGTCAAAATGAGATTTACATAACATACCAATTCTTCAACAATATTAGTCACCTGAACTATTA
>CAIGRS010146581.1:0-21762 GCA_903798395.1 Fraxinus floribunda
TGGTTTTACTCAGTATTTTCAATTGGAAAAATTAGGCCCAAGCCCTCTTAAACTAGCTAAATTGAGTAATACCTTTTTAAAACTAACTAAACCACTCAACCCGTAATTAATACGTTCTAAACCTATAACCCAAGATTCATTCAGTACAAACCCACTCCTCAACGTAAAAATGCTCTCCTCTCACAGTTTTCATCTCGTTCATCTCCGTCCATGTCCACCTCTTTCGTCGGTTTAAGTTCGTCTTTGTCTTCTCATTCTTTTATTCATGGAAGCCACAAACAATTCAGAATCACAATAGTAGAAGCCCTAATTTGTTTGGATCCGAATCTTCGTTTTCATATTTGTGCCCGTCCTTTCTCCGTCTTCTCCTTCTTATATTCGCGGATATCACTATAAAAACCCCAAATCACAAATAGCATAAACCCTAGCTGTTTTGATCCGAAATCAAAACCTCAAATTCCGATTTCAACTTCTTCACTCCGAAAATCTGACTCATATTTCTACAATGGTTAGATAAAGTGATTTGAAGATGAAATGAAATGTTGATGATGAACCATCTTTAAAGAAGAAGAGAATTTCTTCAACAACTTATAAATCCAAAGTAGCCAACATTCTTCACCATTTAGCTGTAAAAGTAGAATAAATTTAGCTGTTATTATCTAAGGTTTATGAGTTATGAGTGTCAAACTGATTTTGTATGTATTCTATTGAACTGTCATTGTTTTTTTTTTTCACATTGAAGTTTACTGACTATACCGGGTTAATAACCTCAATGGTCACTGAACTTTGCAAAAAAATTTCCACGAGGTCATTGATATTTAAAAATTACTCAAATCATTACTGAACTTTGCAAAAGGTTTCCAAAGAATCACTGAACTTTAAAAATCACCTCATTCGTCACTGAGTTCTACCTATAGAAAAGATCATCAGATAGGAGACAACCCATTTATGATTCCAGCCTAGAAGACTAGTAAAAGTAAGGATCAAGAATGTTATATATTGCAGGAGCTAGAGTAGTTGCCGATAAACAAGTAAGAAGATCATCAGAGAGGAGACAACCCATTTATGATTCCAGCCTAGAAGACTAGTAAAAGTAAGGATCGAGAATGTTATATATTTCAAGAGCTAGATTAGTTGCCGATAAACAAGTAAGAATTGCCTCAACAACTTTGCAAAAAGTTTTTCAGTGGTCACTGGATTCAGTGACCATCTGGGAAACTTTTTGCAAAATTCAGTGACCCCGTGAAAATCTTTTGCAAAACTTAGTGATGAATGTAGTGATTTTTAAAGTTCAGTAACCCATTAAATTTTTTTTGCAAAGTTTAGTGACCATTGGGGTTATTAACCCAACTATACCATATAACTAAAGTAGTGACATCTATGTGAAGTGTTTGTATGGATGTGTAAGTCGCTTTAACAAATGTTAATGTGATCCTTACTTTTCCTTTCTTTTATTTTGGATTCTTCTTTGATGGCATCAAAAGTGCGAGTTGAACGCTTGGAGTCATTCAAGGTACTAGAATATTAGATGCAAAACTTTCTTTTGGTTTTCTCTTTTGTCAATGTGAAATTTATCTATGGGAATGAAAATGGTTAAAATTTTTGAATTGATTACAAGCCTTTGATTTAAAAAAATAATAATAAAAATGGCAAGTCTTGGGTGTCTAATGCTGTGAAGAGGTGAGGTGTTGGTGGAACATTTGGTAACAAACTTCTGTGAAGAGGAAATACAGGATCTAAGACTCAAATTACATTTAGGTGAAAACTGAAAATATGCTCAAGGCATATCTGAAAAAGCCGATCCATGTGAAGTTAAGCCACATTCTTGGCTTTATGTCACTTTTTTTTTTTTTTAATTTATTGTCACTTTATGTCACTTTTTTAACCAGATTGAAGATGACTTTTAAATCTGCCAATTTTCACCATGTTTGGTTTCTTTTAATACAAATTTAATTGTAAAAGAAGGGAGAATTTTTGGTCATCTTCAAGGGGTCCTTAGCTAATACCAGGAAGCAATAATGCTTCATAACTATTAAGTAGAGCCATCAAATGAATTGTTCACCAATTATAACATGAAAATAGAAATCCTTTGAGAGCATAATTTTGGCACGTTATACCTCAAAGTTGAACTAGCGTAGCTACAAGCAGTATGCAAATACTATTGCAAATAAATGTTGATATGGCTGGATGAGCGTGGAAAGTGAAAATTGCTTTATATAAGGATGATTTCTTATCTTTCACAAACTTGATTATAGATGGATTTTTTGTCAACGAACAAATAACCATCATATTATTTTTGTCACTTTTTTCTAAATTTCTTTTTTTAAAAAAAATTTCGTCACTTTTGAATGTTTGTCACTTTTTTTTTTTTTTAATTTGTGTAACTCTTTTTAAAATTTTTGTCACTTTTTTGAGTTTGTCACTTTTTTTTAAATTTTGACACTTTTTGAGTGTTTGTCACTTTTTTATTGTCTGTCACTTTTTTAATCCGTGTAACTTTTTTTTATTTTTACAATTTTTTTGAATTCGTCACTATTTTAAAATTTGTCACTTTTTTTAATGTTTATTACTTTTTTCTATCACCTCCTTAATTTCTATCATTTTTTTTGTGATAAACATCAATTTTTAATAAAAATGACATTGTATATCATTTTTTCAATGGCACCTCACGTTAAAAAGCGACATTGTGTGACTTTTTGAATGTCACCTTTTATTTATTTATTTATTACTGTGTGGGTCACTTTTTCTACTTTTTCTATTAAAAAAGTGACCATATTTTGGTGAGTTGCCCTTTTAATTTGGGATGAAATAGGATCACGGAGGCTTAGATTGGGTTCAAAGGGTCAGTGATTTTTCCCAATTTTCTTCTGAAACGCATAATCTTCATAGGATCGAAGACAAATTTTAAGGTACATTTGTTTCTTCTGATTTTTGAACCAAAAATGGCTGTGCTTTTCGTTGACTTAGGTGGGAAGTTTATTGCAAGTATCTGTGTCAACTGTTCAAGTATTCATCCTTGTATGATTTTCATTTCCGAATTGTTAAAATTGTTACCGATTTACGTGTGGTCGATTTGACAATATCAAGTTTTTGTGTTCAATTCATATCTCTAACATGTTTCTTGCTGATTTTCTCCTGGTTATTCATTTCTCCAACCTGGGTTAATTGTTCACTTATTGCAAGTTTTTGTATGATTTTCATTTCTTGAAGTTCTTGCTGATGTTGAGTTGGCCAATTCTGTTCTTGAATTTATATGTTGTATTAATTATTCTCTGGGTAACTCTAGGCTATCCTTCTCTGGAAGTTCTCAGCATGGTTTTGTTTTCTAAGCAGTTTAATTATTTCGACTACTCAAAGATCACTTAATAAATACTGTGTGTAAAGAAACATGACTGACATGATGGGAAAAACCAAGATTTTTCTATGTTCTTCATTCTAGAATTTTCCATAGTAGCCGACCTGTGGAGAAGGCCCTAAAATGCTTACATATTTCCACCGCCATTTGTAGTTATCTAGAATTGGAGAGATAATCTACTCCACGACTTATACACCTATAAATATAGGATTGCTGCATATAGTATACGTATAAGAATGAGCGATGTGTGAGAATGAAGTAGAAGTCTTGCCAAGATGCTGCATGAATAGAGGAGTTTGTAGTGTGATAGGCCCATGTGCTTGCTTGAGTGAGTTAAAATAATTATGGAGTTGGTATGTATATGCTATTCAAATAAATTTGTATAGGTGTTATTATGATAAAATACTATTTTCTTTGGTGTTAAATTCTACAGTGTGCACCCATAGAAGCTAAATAGGAATTTGTTTTCACTTATTCTTGTCGTTTTCCTTGTTATTGTTTGTGTTCCATTACCAATGAAATGACGAACTGTAGGAGTAAATGCATGAAAGGGAGTGAAGAAATGGAAGATAGAATAAGCAACCTGCCAAGTGCGATTATAGATCGTATATTAGAATACATGTCTGTTCGAGATGCTGCGAGGACGAGTATCTTGTCAAGAAAATGGAGGAATTTTTGGCCTATGCATTCAAAACTAATCTTTGATGAGCACACTTTTAGAGTCATTAGGCATGGCATATTACTAATGCCAGATAACCAAATCGATAAGATAATTAATAAAATTCTGTTACAACACATGGGACCCGTAGTAAAATTTCTCTTGGATCTTTCATATATAAATTCAGCACAATATTCAGATGTGGATCAATGGATGTTTTTTCTATCAAGAAATGGTGTACAAAAACTTTCCCTCCTGCATTCGAAGCTGACAGCAAAATCCTACAGACTGCCTTCCTATGTATTCTCTTGTTCATCATTAAAACACTTGGCACTTCATAAAGTTATAATCAAACCCCTTTCCTGTATATATTTGGGCAACCTCATTTCTCTCTCTTTTAAAAATGTCAAGTTTGAGTCAAAATCATCTGAAGGTTATTCTCCCTCTCTTAGTACCCCACAACTCAAGAGATTGTCCATTGAAAAGTGTGTTGGTATTCACCGTCTAGAAATTGTTGCTCTTTCACTCGAATTCTTGACAATCTACTCAAGTGCTGTTAGATTCATCAGCTTACTTAACCCAAACCTAAGGGAGTTCAATTATTCATGGTGCCATGAGGTGCCAAAAAGGCGTGGTTCACACTTATTATCAAGGGTTCTCGCAAAATTGCCAAAAATTCAGATTCTTCTCTTTGACGGCTTCTTCCTCAAGGTGAGGATAAATTAATCTTTAATTAATTCTCCTAAATTTCTTCAATCGTTTGAATATATATCCTCAAACTTCTGGTTTGTTTTTGAAAGTTTTTGGCTGCAGGTAATACACCACCTCAGCTTCCAAGAACAGCAGAGTGCCTTGAATATCTTACACTAGATGACTTGGATTTTAAAGATTTGGATCAGATTGCTACTGTTATTTCCTTGCTTCAAAGTTGCCCCAGTTTGTGCATTCTTGATCTCAAGGTGAGATTGTAAATACGGCCTGTGCATCTGAGAACTCCTTTCTTGGTTCTGCTTATGCCGTCAAGTGATTCAAATCAATGTATTCTATAAGAGGGATATTAGTCCTATCAATCTCATACCAAATGAGTAGATATTCTTTGCATTTTGATGTATGTATATTTTCCAATTGGGGTTTTCATTGATGAGGTGGTTCTTTTTTCAGGTTTCATCAAGAATTATAACTTGTGAAGGAGAGGCGGTTCTGAATTATTTGAAGACTCCAAATTGCATGAAACACGACCTCATCAAGCTTAAGACTCTGAGGTTATACTTGTACAAGAATCCTGTTGAGGAACTGATATTGCTGAAGCTTCTACTTGCTCGGTCTCCATCCCTTGAAAAGATTATAATCGAAGAGAGATGTCACATGGATGCAGTGGAGGGCTTCAGAATTGCCAGAGAATTGTTGGGGTTCTCTCGAGCATCACCAAATGCCAACATAATATGGAACCATTGCAAAAATTGCTAGACCTAGACATGTCATTTTTCGTAAACTTAATGCTCAACAACTAGTACAAAATATGGCCATTGCAACTTTATCCACCCCCTCCCCCCACACCTTTTTTCAGTTCAGTTTGATGTTTGATTGCGGGATCCTTTTTTCCATTCTATTCGATTCCATTTTTGTGCAGTAGAAAGTTATTATAGTTTACTTTAGATCGTGATCTTATATTTGTTAAGGGATAAATTTCACATCGATTAATTATTGAAATACAAACCAACATATTAAATTTTGTAATACTCTTTTTAATAAAGTTGACATTTTAATATAGATTTCAAGTTTTAACATTGTATTAGAACCCATTAAGTTTAAACAAGTAATTTGATTCCATTAAGACTTAAACTAGCACATGAATTTTAAGTTTGATCTGCTCAACAAAACGAGTCACCAACTTATAAGAGCATGTTAAGCCATAAATCTCATACATATATATATAAGTGTTTTCGCTACTCGATTAACTTTTTAATATGGAATTCGAGTCTTAATATAATATTAGAGTTCATTAAGTTCAAATGAATAATTTAGTCCGATTAAGACTCAAACGACTCCACGAATTTCAAGTTTGATTTATTCAAATGAAACAAGTCACCATCTTGTAAGGACATGTTAAATGATAAAATTTATATCGATTAATTATCGAAATATAGATCAAAATATAAAGATTTGTGTAACTGTGTTACTCCTCTTAATAAGACTGATCTTTTAAGATGGAATTCAAATCTTAACATGGTAGTATAGTCAATTAACCGCAAATGATTAATTTGATCAAATTAAGACTTAAACGAGCTCAAGTATTTCAAGTTTGATTTGCGCCAACGATCAACCATCTTGTGAGGACATGTTAAGAGACAGATTTCATATTGATTAATTATCGAAATATAGATCAACATATAAAGGTTTGGACTACTCATTTTAATAAGATTAACCTTTTTAAAATGAAATATCGAGTCTTAACTATATTAATCTAAATCACTTAGTCCTAAATCCAAAAAAATAAAAATAAAAGATGGTGTATAGCTAATTAGATAATTGAATTATTAATACTACTTCAATTGCAAGTTCATTTAGAAATATAAAAAATCATTCATAAACATAAATTTACATCCAAGTTAACTTGAATGGGTTAATGAAGAATGATATACTAGTATTCTTTGCTTGCTTTTAGTTGTAATTATAAGTTAGTTTTAATAAAATAAGTTAAAATGTACTTATTTTAATTAACAAATGTGTTAATCATGTTTGGTATGAATTAGGGGTGTCCAAAATATCCGAACCGAACCGGATCGAACCGAGCGGTTCTTCATAAGTTAAAGACCCGAACGGATACCTGAATCGAGAACCGAAAGGTTTGGGTCGGGTCTAGACCAAGAACCGAAGAACCGAATGAGACCCGAAACTAAATAATTTTTTTATATTTTTTTATTGAATTAATTAAATTATTTTATTTTTTTCTAAATAAATTAACAAATTAATTAAATAAATAAAATCATTTCATAAATAAAAACATTCAATTACCAATTTACCAATTTCAATTTATCCCAATACATACAAACCCGATTGGAACCGACCCAACCCGATTGGTAAATATTAATATCTACTTTTTGGTATATGTATGCATTGAATTAGTGTTATTCGACATCTAGTTATTTTTATATTTTTGAATTTGGCTACGTTAATTTGTAGACGTTACAAATGAAATGTCATTAGTTATATTTATATAGTATTGCTGTAAATGTTAAAAAATTTAATTATGGTACGGAACCGAATGGAACCGAACCGAACCCGAACGGTTCCATAATTATATTTGGACCCGACGGGTCCATTTATTAAATACCCGAAAATTCTGGAACCAAGCAGAATCGAACCGAACCGACTTACGGACACCCCTAGTATGAATAGCGACAGTCAAAAAATACTTTTCCCATTCAACATATGAGTAACCCAACACTGGTGTCAAAATAAACAGGCCGGTTCGAACCTGCCCGCCCAAATCATGAAACGGAATGGCTCGAATCCATTATTTCAAAAAGGGTTATTGTAAAGCCCAATTAAAAGGAATGTATATTTCTGTTTTTAAGTTTTGCTCTGTTGTTCAAAGAGCAAAGGGCAGAAGCGGCTAAATTTTCTTCCTCGGCACTACGCTAGAATTTGGGAGGTATATTCATCACCTCTGCTCAACTTCTTCATCAACAAAATTGGAAGTTAGTATCGGATTTTATTAGTGTAAAAACGGGCTTTATATGTTGAGATTGCACTCGCTCTGATTGTTGTGAATGCTTAAATTTAAACTTTACTTCTTATAATTTATTTATTTTTCCAAAATCGTTGTTTCTTGATGGTAATCTTCCTCGAGAAACAGTTTTTTTTTTTGTTTTTGTTCGACAACCTTTCTCTTGAATTCAGTATCTGGATATGGGTGGGTTCTACAAATTATACAATTGATATTCTTAGTTAATATTCAATGGTAAGAGTACTATAATTTGATGAATCTTGTACATGTAGGGCGTGTTTCGTAGAGATTAAAATCGGATTAAAATTGAAAACTAATGGCTATATTTTCAATTCTAATTGAATTTTAAGCACCACCAAACAAGTACTAAAACTCATGTTCACAAGTCCAGATTGATTTTCACAAATTTACATGTCTATTTTAAGCCAATATGGGGATAGAAGAATATCAAACAATTGTGAAGAATATCACAAGGATTTCAAATTATGTTGTAAGAAGATTATAAGTATGCATAGGGGTTGAGAAATATAGATTGTTGTTCTGCTTTTTCTTGCATTCTATTTGATGGTCCTGATATTATTAATAGTTCAGCCAAAAAAAGGTGGGAGGCATTCAAATTTTTCAGGAAAAGATTGGAAGAGTAGCACACAATGAATTTCTCATATCAGCATGCCTAATAAGAGATTGCATGTAGTATACATGTATCTCAACTTTTCTAGACAGAGAACTTTTAACTGTTAGAAGAATGAAACAAATTCAAAATTGTTTACCTGTGCTTTGGATATTTTTGGAGTTGTTTGTGCATTTTACTTATTAGATACATGTATAGCAAGTGAATTCGTGTACTCAGGGGATCCACTTAAGCCCAAGCCCCACCCACTATATCTAAATGTGGAAAAACATAATAATATATTTGCCCACCCCTTCATTTACTTGCTACAAACATAAATTCATCTTTGGGGAAGTGTGTAATAATTTCTTGATACGTGTAATAGTTATATTCACACTTTGGAAGATGCTAAACATAGACATACATTTGTGAAACCATCCACGAAATCAAAACTATAGTTTTCTCTTTATTTCCCTTGTCTCCTCTCAAATGTTATTCTTCAATCTCCTTTTTCCAACCTCTTCCTTTTGGTTAACAGACGATGACATGCAGAATGACTAAAAGCGTGAAGGTGAGTGAAGGCATGGAAGATAGAATAAGCAACCTGCCAAATGAGATTATAGATCGTATTTTAGATTACATGCCAGTTCAAGATGCTGCAAGGATGAGTATCTTGTCAAGAAAATGGAGGAATATTTGGCCTATGCATCCAACTCTGATATTTGATGAGCACTGTTTTAAAGTCATCAGAAATGGAAGGTTCCAGTACCACCAGATTATCAATAAAATTCTGTTACAGCACATGGGACCCGTTGTAGAATTTTTCCTCGATCTTTCATACGTAAGTGGAGCACATTTCTCGTATGTGGATCAATGGATGTACTTCTTATCAAGAAATGGTGTCAAGAAACTTACCCTAGTGAATTTGAAGCAGCCACGCATGCTCTACAATCTGCCTTCCTATGTATTCTCTTGTACATCATTAAAACACTTGGCTATTCATAATGTTTGTATCAAGCCCTGTCCCATTGGATCTTTGGGCAACCTCACTTCTCTCTCTTATAAGAGTATCTTTTACGTGTCAAATGCATCTATACTTACCCTCAGAGACAGCTTACTAAACCCAAACCTACAGGAGTTAAACTTTTCATTGCACAAAGAGCTGGCAAAGAAAAATGGTTTTGACTTATCAAGTCTTCTTGAAAAATTGCCGAAAATTGAGAATCTTATTTTGAATGGCTTTGCCCTTAAGGTGAGATAAACTAGTCTTTAATTAGTTGTGTCCTAAATTTTGCCAACATATACCCTAAAACCTTCTGGCTTCTTTGGAAGTTTTTGGCAGCAGGTACTGGGTCAACTTTGCTTCCAAGAACAGTGGAATGCCTTGAACATCTTACACTCGATTGCTTGGATGTTACAGATTTGGATCACATTTCTACTACTGTTTGCTTGCTTCAAAGTTGTCCCAATTTGCGCATTCTTGATCTGAAGGTGAGATTGTAAATACAGATTGTTCATCTGAGGAAGGTCTTGGTCCCGACATTCCAAGAAGAAAGATATCAGCCACACCAAAAGTGTGGATATTCTTGCATTTTGGTATGTAGGCATATTTTTTAATGAGTTGATTCTTCTGCAGGTTTTATCAAGAAAAAAAGTTAATGAAGAGGGAGTTCTAAACTTTTTTAAGGCTCTAGATTGCATGAAATTAAACCTTGTCAAACTTAAGACAGTGAAGATATGCTTGAGCAGGAGGAAGCCTGTAGCAGAACTGAAGTTGCTGAAGCTTCTACTTGCTTGTTCTGCATCCCTTGATAAGGTTATAATTGAAGTGAAATGTTCTATCGATTCCGGTGCGGGCTTCAGAATTACCAAAGAATTGCTGGGGTACTCTCGAGCATCACCAAATGCCAACATAATATGGAGCGAATGTAAAAATAGCAAGACAGGTCATTCCTGAGAGGATAACACGCAACCACTAATAGAAAACGTGCCCACTGCAACTCTCTTCTTTTTATTAAATAAATTTCAGGCTCGATTGCATGAATTTTTTTTTGTCATTCTATCCGATCTATCTTTTGTTCGATAAGAAGTTATATATCTTAGCGTTTTTTTGTCGATGGGTTAACTTTTTGTGCGATAAAACATTATATATCTTGGTGTTTTTTTGTCGATGGGTTATAGTTTTTAACTTTCAGTTTTTTTCTCTTTTCCCTTTCATTCTTTTTGGGCTCGATCCAAGAGGTCATTTCTACCTTTGAGGATGCACAAACAGCAAAATCCTTTATGAATAAAAATTGAAAAATACAGCGGATAGAAAACTTGCTGATAATTACTCCCTGGTTAGCCTTCTCTTTACCAAAATACTGTCTTTACATTTATAACAATTCATATTTACCTTGTACATTTTAATTTATTTGTTTTTCATTTTAAAAATTGTACACAAATTATGTTGTGTACAATTTAACTCTTATCGAATATCGTGTAATCCATCTCAAGTCCGAATAACTGCTTTAAATTTCTTTTAATTAACGATTTTTTTTTCGAATTCACTGTTTACAAATTTTTTACTATATTTCGAATTGCGAAATATATAATTGGTTATGGTGTGAACGGCTTACGAGTCCGTATAGCACAAACTGGAGGGATGGGTCCAACCAAACCAAAAGAATCTCCGAGCTAGCCGGTTCTGGCTCGTTTCAAGGTGGGCACGAGACTCGACTCAGGATGTTGACATCTCTAGAATAGATGTATAAGCACTTAATTTGACTTATTTTTAGTCCTAGTGTTATTCAGTGTCACATAAGTCTCGTGTTGACGTGAAACAACTTTGCGAGTTTAGTGTCCTTTGTGTTAAAAATTAAGCCCCTATTTGGTGTCCATTGTTTTAAAAAAAAAATTGCTAGATGATAATTTTCAATCACATTTTATATAATAAAATATTATGAAAGTAAACCAAAAATGTTTTTTCGTATTGTCAAAGATTTGAACAATGAAAATAGATGGCGAGTACCTGATTGATTTGATTAGCTCATGTAGGAAAAATGTTCCAAGTCTACCGGTCTGATGTAGAAGATCACACCATGAGTGATTCGACAAATTTTGATTCATTTAAATATCCACTCATGCGGTACTTCATTGTACAATATAAAAAGGGGAATCTTGTATTACAATAGAAGCAGGAATGATATGAATTATCCCCTACTTTTTAACAACACACTTTCCTCGAAATACTATTCAAAACTCTTTTTTTTTTTTTTTTTTTAAATAATGGACACTAAACATGGACTAAGTTTAATTACCAGAGTGAAATTTTGAAAGTTTGGTAACTGTTTTTTTTAACCTTAAATATTTTCATCACTNTTTTTTTTTTTTTTTAAATAATGGACACTAAACATGGACTAAGTTTAATTACCAGAGTGAAATTTTGAAAGTTTGGTAACTGTTTTTTTTAACCTTAAATATTTTCATCACTATAAAAGGCAACTTGTAAATCAACATTACACGCAAATTCTAGACTAAAGACAAATCCAAGTTAATCAATCTATTCTTCAGATTTTTGGGGGGAAATATAATGTAAAGTAAATAAGAAATTTGTAGTGTACTTAGTAAAATTTGTAGTGGTAATATAATTACCCAAAAAAAAAAACTATTCTTTTCATTGATCTTTGTGGTAAATTTTTAATTAATTTTGTCGTTTTTTGTGAAATTGTTACAAGTAATTTTATATTACTGTTATAAGTTTATGACCCACCATTGTTCCAATCGAAGCCATAAATTTAAATTTTAAGCCTCCGCAACCCTAACTAAATTAAGTGTTCGCAACATTCTGATCTACTCTAATTTGAGAGTTCAAATAATTTCATGTAAATTTTGAATTTCTTTTGTTGGTTAAAAATTGTATCTAGTTTTACAATGTATTAGAAAAGTTTTATTTTATTAATATATTAATTTGAGTTCGAATTCGTTATCTAAAAAGGATAACGCTATTTGTACATAACATTGTCCATAAAGTTTGACATAATGGCCACCAGGCACCCCTCCAATAGGGGCCGGCCACGTGACTATTATGTGAACCCCTATAGATCATAGTATGTACACACAGCTTGATCCAAAAAAAAATATGTGTTCGCATCCTTATTCGTTCATAGTATCTTTTTAAAATGAAAATAATGTTCTTGACCACATACTTGTTCTTTTAAGGTTTCACTACAACCAATGTATAACAGTGGCGACTACATTTATTTAGCTCAAAGTGTTCACAATCTATTGTTGAGTGATAGGCTTAAAGTGGCCTCATCTGCTAGGGGAATAGGGGTTGCTAAGGTTGTGAGGATAGTGGTGGTGCCTCCAAAACGCGGGTTATTTATCTTGCGGGTTATCCATGATTCTTAGC
Organism: Fraxinus floribunda; assembly: GCA_903798395.1. Classification (NCBI taxonomy): domain Eukaryota; kingdom Viridiplantae; phylum Streptophyta; class Magnoliopsida; order Lamiales; family Oleaceae; genus Fraxinus; species Fraxinus floribunda. Next base: position 12,747 of record CAIGRS010146581.1, read on the forward strand.
CAACTCAGTTTAAGTTGGCGAGGTGACAATGGCAGATGTATCCAGTGTGGGGTAGTGGAGTCGACCATTCATGTGTTGTTTTTATGGGCCAGCACGAACAGTTATGTGGGGCTGGGAAATCAATTTGGAAGCGGGTGGGGTGGTGGAATGTGATTAGACCTTTTATGTATAGGCTGGTGATATTGGGGATGTCCTTGGGGGGCTGGTGAAGAGGTGTCCTCACCCGGGGCGATGATCAACTTAGCTGGATTGTTTAGGTGGTTTGGGGGTGAGAGGAATAGGGTAGTGTTCGGTGGAGTGGCAAGTGTTGCAGAGGTATTGGCGAAGGTGGCTAAACGTGGGGGCTGAGAGGAGGGACACGGAGAGGAATAGTGGGCGGGTGAGGTGGGGAGGACAAAGCAGAGAGGGAAGTGGGAGGCACGAGGGATAGTGTGCTTCAGTTATACAATGATTCTGCAGTTTGCCAGGGGTCGGCTTGGATTGGCATGTGCTGTGATTCAAGAAGAATGGAGGGGCGGTAGCCCGGGCAAAAAGAGTATAGGGACCTATTGGTGAAGGTGGCCGAGCTGATTGCACCCAATGAGGTTGAATATAACTCTGTGGTTTAGAGCCTACAAAATGTAGCTAGCCTTACACCAAACGTAGATAATAGATATGATTTGTTCAAGGATAAAATTGTTTTTCCCATGTATACATTTTCTTCTTCTATTTCCCACTATAATTTATTAAGCTATGATTATCCCAAAGATCGTCCAACATAAAGCACTTTTCAATGCTACTGTGATTCTATCATGTACAAAATGTAAGAGCATTATTACAGAGCATTTGAACATAAAAAATATATCAATAAAACCAACTTATCAATACCACCAAAGCAGTTCACAACTTATTCAGCAACGCCAACATTAAGAAAAGATGTCGAATGACAATTAACACGAAACAGAAGTTCAAAAGACCAAACGAGATCAAAGGCAACATAGTAATACTGAGCAAACAAAATAACAGGAAACCCATAAAACATTATTAAATGCTACTCCTTTTCTTCTTCCTCATCGCTAAAACATTTCAGAATAGACCTCGGAGACCCGCAGTATGCAGTCCGAACAAACTTTTGGTAGACAACAGAACCACCAAATCCCATCTCTTCATGACATTCCTCGTTGAGAGAGTAACCTTTCAAATTTTGACAATAAATGTCATCAAATAACAAGGCCCCAAAGTCAGCGTGCACAGCAATAGAAAACTCCTTTGGACGGAAACAAGCTAAAACTCTCTCAATCAACAGGCTCAAATTCACATCATTCAAATCGTATCCAGCAGCTTCAAAGCTTGCGTAACTAAACCCATCTTCTGGGGTAACATGAATAGTAGAAATTGCAGTTTCTTCAATTGAATTCATAGAATAACCACAAGGCTCAAACTCAAAATCACATATATCAGACTTGGGCAGGATCTTTCTTATACCAGATGTATTAGTCATCGAAGCTGCAGAGCTTGAGTCACTCTTATAGAAAACAGAAGCTTTCTCCCTATCCAAACCAGTCATACACATCTCCAATGTGTAAGCAGGATTAAGAGATTCAATACATCCCGCACAAGCGGAATAAACATGCCATTTTTGTTGCTCCTCGGAACTGCCCATAACATAAGCCTTGTTGCATGAATCAAGTTCCCCAAAATAGCTATCTAAGACAGCGACTTCTTCCAAGAAGCTACGATGGGGATAAGACTGAGCTCCAGGGAAAATGAAGCTTCCACGAGTGTATTTCACAGCTCGCACTGAAAGGGAGAGGGAGCTGGCCAACTTCAAGATAGGTGGGATTGATCGTAGCAACTTTGTTGTCCCACAAGTCTTGATGATTATCTTGTAAGGATAAACGAAAAGACTCGACTCAGAAAGGACATATGAATCAACATATTCATTCGAAAGGGAAGAAACAATGGTGCACTCGGCAGGTTGAAGAATCTCATCCAACTGTTCTTTGGAAAGGGAACGAAGACCCTTCCCTTCAGGATCAACGAAAATGCTCGGCTCAAAAAATGAGATTTCAAGCCTCTTTTCAAAACCTTCAAAACCAATTGCAGATACAGACAAAGCCATTTTCAATGAACAAGAATTGCTTAGAGAAATGAAGAGATAAAATAAGAAAGCAGTCGAAGAATGAAGAAAAGGAGCGCGTGAACAAATGAAAAACTAAATCTACTATCACTACACTATTAACACGTCCAGCGACGTGATCAGGAGACTAGTTGAGGAATCTCAGGATGGTTTGCGAGCGCACTGCAAAAGAGAATAAAAATTTCAGCATGAGAAGTGTGCATTTCTTCGAAAATTCAAGAACACTCCTCGGTATCAGAAACTTCGATAGTTGGAACCCAAAAACTTACGTTAGAGTACGCAGCAGATCTGAACTTCTTGATGCCACCGTTTGGTCGAACGTCTTCAGTGATGTATCCAAGGGGAGCTTCGTATGATAAGGATTTACTACTAGACTTCTTCCCACCTTTAGACTCCATTAGATCATCAATTTCTTTGCTGCATAATCGTCAATAGAAAATTATACAATCAGAACAAATTGTAAAATAAGTGTCACAGTATAACTAAAAAAACTGCTTTAAAAATGTCAATCTGCAAAGCATCAACACCATTCACAAACATATTCATAGGACGGTGCCGCAAGAAAAGACAAACAACCTATTCTCGATTTTGAAAAAAAATGAAACAAATCATAAGAAATTTAAGAACATTTTGTTACTGGTTCATGAAGAAAATGTCGTGTTCCTTTTTCCAAATTATTAGCATTTAGATGTATAATCCTACCAAAAAATTTTGCCTACCAAGACAAGACAACCAATCTCATTAATAATTGATGTACTTAGAACCGGCCGGCCGGCCTGTTAGACTGGTGAAACTGGGAACCAGGCCCAAGGCTGGACAAGTTAGCAGAAAAATCCATTACCCACCTATTTAAAAACCGCCCAAAAACTCACAAACCTGTCCAGTTTTATGAAATTCATTGACCCATTTCCGGTTTCACTGGCTTAAATTTATAAAAACAGCCCAAAAACCCATATTTTGATTTTTTTTGTAAATATATTTATTTAATTGTTTTAAGCAAAAAAAATTAGGGGTGGATCCTGATTCAACCTTTTGACCCATTACTCTTTACCTTTTCCGGGTTGAAGCCTGAGTCAGTTTAAAAATAATAGTAATAATAATAATCAACAATAAACCAGAAGTTGATGGTCAATCACTATTAAATTTTCTAATTAATTGAATGAATGGAATGTATAAATCGAAACAAACCTATGCAAATTCAGATTTTATATCTTCCAGGGACCTCAGACAGAATCAATATATAAAAACATTCTACCAGAAAAGAAAAAAAGAAAAATCACCTCCACGTATAAAATTAATCCAGAAATACAATAAACAACAGCATAAGATACAGAAAAATACATATATGTAAGATATATAAGTCATGCATACACAGAACATCCTGCTGAATATACACACACTATATATAACCAAACGCCGTTCCTACAAATCTCATGTCCTTCCTCGAAAGTCAGGAATCAATAGATTTATGTTTTTACAATAAAGATTGCATCAGGAACAACCAAACAACAATCTTTCGACAATTAAACAGCAAAAATCATAGATCTACACGCATAGCGTTAAATTAATTAAAAAAAAAAAAACCGGATATCGTACTTACATTATCAAGATTTCAAAATTATAACCAAATAATCCCCCAAAAATTAAAATAGAAAACGCTTACAGAAATATAAATGAGGCGATTCTTTGAACAGAATTCAAACCCTAGAAATATTAACGCTGACGTGAATTTCTCCGATTTTTAATAATGAAGATTCTTTTGCGTTTCGGTGAAACTTCTCGTGGGAGTTAGAGCTGGTAAGGGTTTCCGTATTTATAGAGATGAGGAATAACATATGCCACTGGTATGTGCTGATATTACGGTCTTACCCATGTAGTTTTTATATGGAAATTTCGTGCCTAGTTTTCCAAATGGCATAATTGACCAGGTTAAATGCACTTTATTCCGAACTTTCATTTGACAAAACTTGCCCGAAAGAATATGCTAATCGTCACTACATTTTTAGGAAAATTTTAATATTTTGTCAATTTATCCCATTTTAAAAAATTAGTCATTGAATTTAACAGCTGTCTTCAACTAAGTTGTATTTTAAATTATTATAAATTTTAATGAATTTTGTAAATTTGAATAATTTTTTATATATAATTCAAAAGAATCTCATTAAAAATGGTAAAATATCAAAAGATTTTGTTATTTAAGCCTAAAATCCATCCAAATCTTTAGAAATTCCTTTATTAAATCCTTATAAATCTACAAATTACTGATGATACCTAACTTTAATGTATCTAGATTTTAATGTATTCTGATAAAATTCATTAAAATCTCAATTAGAGACACCTAAATTTAGAAGTAATTTTAAAATTAATTAAAATCTCATTTGAAGACCCAACATTGTTGCTAATGGATAATTCTCTTCGTGCCTATTAGGCATTATTGTATAGGAGCGTCATGAAATTCAAGTGTTCAAAATTGAAATTTTAATAAATTTTATTAAATACTCTTAAAGTATAGATGATTTTAATGGATTTCAATTAAATTCTTGAAATTTATGTATCCTCAATAATTCATAGAATTATAAGAAATTCGATTTTAAAAAATACACATAATAAACTCCTATAAAAATTTATCATTTTTAATGAGATTCTTTATTGGTTATGTGAAATCAACAATGCTACATGTACAATGTTGAATTATAACATTGGGTTACAATCACTCACAATGGAGGTGGGTCCCAAGATTAAAATAATAGTGGGTCCCACCTCCTTTGTGAGAGGTTGTAACCCAATATTGTACAAAGAGCATTATTCATGTGAAATTTATTCAAATTCACAAAATTCATTAAAATTTATAATCTTTAAAAAAAAATTAAAATTTCAATTGGAGATAACCCTTATAATTAATGAAAAAGCTAACAAATGGGTGAGATGTGGATTGTAACGTGAGCTTTTGATTAGTGAAATAAATAGATATAAATGGAATGATAAATGGTGAAATTTCAATGGCTTAGTTATATTTGTCGTTTGAAGCGAAATTAAATTTAGTGATCGACATGGAATTTCACTAAAAGTTCCAAAACCATTCGTCTTCTTACCTTTTGATACTAAAAAATCGATCTTTAGACTTCAAGTATACTATTGCACATACTTGGTACTACCTTTTGAAATTTCAATTACGAGCTCGACTCACAAATATAAAGAGGTTTCATCATGCACTTCAATCTCCATTTATATTGGAAACTTCATTATCGAAATAATATCTTAAAATTGACCAATTTACCAATGACTTGGAAATCTATTACATGTAAATGACTTGTAATAGATTTTTATAGTCATTCACTCCTACTTATCTCGACCAAATAAATTGTTACACATAAGTCGTTTTTTCATTAATTCGAGTCTTGTCTTCAATACTGCTCCTTACAAAGCGATAGAATTCTTTTCCAAATAGAAATGTAATCGGTTGCAACTTTTGAAAGATAGCATGAGTTTTAAAAAAAAAAAAAATGTATTTTGGAATAGTAGATTGATGGAGAATGTGTGGTTGAAAAAGAAGGAAATACTATTTTATTGAAAAATGTGTAATTGAAAATGAGTAGAATGAAAATGAAAATTTTAATTGGACTCAAACAGGGACTAAAAGTTTAACACTCTTTATTTATTTTTTATTATATGCTATCATTATTATATATTTTAATTAGCAGCCGATATGATTCTTAACAATCCTTCTAGGCCAAGTTTGTCTGTTTCCAAAGGAAGACAAAACATATACCAGAAAGTGGATCACTTCAAATTTTATAGTATCAATAATATCTAGGGATATTAAGTAGGTTGACCCGTTCGACTCGTTCATCGTCGAGCTCAGCTCGGCCCATTTGACTAGCCGCTTGTCTTTGCAAACAGGCGAGCCAAACTGCCTTCCTTAAAAAAACTTCGACTTGGTTCGCCCCCAAGTTGGGTGAGCTGCGAACACATTCTTTTGTTATTTTCTCTATTAAAAATCCAAATTTACTATTTATTTGTATGGAAAAAATTCAGCTTACCATGACTCGCCTCTGAAACAAATCGACTAACGACCCATCCCATTTGACATTCCTAATAGTGTCTCTTAAAATTAAATTATTTTCAACCTAGCATAATCCACCACTACATCTTCTTATCCTCATCTCAACTTAGTGGATTGGGTGGCCAAATTTTCAAAAGTTTTATATTTTTTCCACCCATGAATTATTATTTTGGGGTAGATAGATAATAGACCACAACATTTGTATACTAAAATTCATTTGGCTAGACTTCAAATATACGCCGTGGGGTCTAGTAATCTTGGAATCATTTAGCTAAATTAACACGATATTTTGTTATCGATTCCTTTCATATGATGATTGGAGAAAATATACTCGAAAGTTCAGTAATTATTATTTGTGATTTATTTATTTTTTAACTTGTCGAATATACATTTAAGTTAAACAAAATTGAAGAAAAGCCCAAGATCGAACTTATAAATGATTTTGTTTAATCCTATCCTATCGAGTGGTACCAATCATATCATAGGGGCAACAATGTCTTTACAAAAGAAGAATGAAAAGGACTAAAACCATTGCTTGGCTATGAATGAGATCAAAATCTTTGAGGGGTACATTTAGTACAAATCAAGACACAATAATAAGATGCTCAAATTTTGTGGGGTTGAAAAACAATGAGTAAAAAAAGAGCCAAAGTTGGACCATATGACTATGAGGCCGACAAGGTTATGAGCTGTATCTTTCGTTCTTTACTCATTTTCAACCTAAAAAAAGAAAGATGCTTTGATTCTCTAAGCATTTCTTTAATTCTTTATATCATCAACTTTCAATAATTTGTGCACTCATTCATGCATTTATAGCAACATGATGGGGCTGCTTTTCTCTTCTGGTTTTACTTTTTGTGGGAAAGGAGGGCAGGGGAAACGGACAAGTAGGCACGATGATTTTGTATAAAGGAGTTGTTGTGTACCTTGAAGAAGTTTCTTGGTAGGTGTAATATAGCTATGGAAATAAGCATCGTCATTTTCATAAAAGTGAAGCTTTCTGGAAATTAGGCGAATGTGTTTACTCCTGTTTTTTATGAAGTTTTAGACTTTTTCGATATTTTACTTTAGCCTTACTTAAACAAGGGATCTTCAAGTAAGTTTTACAATTTTACGATGTTTCTATTTTGACAATAACGTAATTGCAGTGGAAGTGGAAGGACCAACCATTCTTTCTACCTCGATTGCCTTTTTTTCCCTACGTCGATAACGTTAAACAATAATACATACGATTTTCAAGATTAATGTTATTCATTTAGAATCTAAGCTCTTATTTGACAATCATTTTTACAAAACTCTTTTTTTTTTCTCAAATTTTTTTTTAACCACACATTCAATGATGGAGCCCAATAAAGACTATTGCAGGCACATGCCCATACTGAACTTTGAGCCCAACCCAATTCACTTACATTTTTAATAAAAGTTATGAACTATTGGGCTTTTCACTTCAGCAGCCCAAGAGAGAACTTATCTACGTAGAAGCCACACAACCACAAATTTTACTCCTCTCAGCTCTCCGCGACCCTCTCACTCTCTTCTCTCGCCTCCGAGGACCCAAATCGAGTATTTTTGTAATGTAAGGACTTGTTTTCTTTTCTTTTTCTTTGTTATTTTGATCTTTTTATTGTTTCAATCTAAGATACGTGAAATGTGGATTCATAATTGTATTGTTTTAAAAGGTTCAATGATGTTTTAGTTGTGGTATTGTTTTTGTGAAATGGTTGTTCTATGATAGTTTTAAAATGTTTGAGTTAGTTTTAAAATGACGGCTCAGTGCCTCTTAGTTTGGTTTTAAGGTTAGTGGCTTTGATAGAAATGCGAATTGTGTGTCTTAAAATAGAGTTTTTGTGTTGTGCTTGTTCTGCTTTCTGTAACTTGAATTGAGGGTAGAATTTTCTTTTTGTGACTTGATTCGATCTCAATTAACTTAATTTTAGGCTTAACTTGATTTGGGGTTAACTTGAAACCATTCTTAATAGCATTAATGTTTAATCCAGATATCAAGCGAAGGTATTCTTACAAAAAAAAATTCAATAAGAAAATGTTGATTAGGAGATATCAAATAACTTATGTTGATGTTACACAACTTTCCACTTATCCTGGACTAAAGATACGAATTTTGGATTATTATGCTAACAGCAAGATCAAGTTCGAAGAGCATATGCAAAAGGGACTTGTGTCAACCTCAATCCTTCTTAATTTAAAGAGTTCACTAATTGGTTCGAGAACAGTGTAGATAAAGACACTGCTTATTGTTTGTATTATTCCCTTTTCAAAACAAGTAATGGAAAACAAGGAGGAGGTGACTCTTTTGTCGGTAATGGAAAACAAGGAAGATTTTTCTAGAGCAGATCTCAGCATACATAATGATCAACTTATGACTTATATTTTTGACATGCACTCTAACAAAGAATTTGAAGGGTTGAATGACCTTAGTTATCTTGCAAAGAAATTAGTTATGACAAAGAAAAGTAAGGTATATTAATTAGTTTACAAGTTTTTGACTTTAGTGTTAATTATAATGGTTGTTACCGCTATCGCGGAAAAAGTTTTTTACAATGAGTATTATAAATGATAGATGGCAATCGGATGGATGATAAGTGGATGAATGATAACACAATTACTTATGCAGAGAAATATATATTTTTAAAGATTGATAATGAAGTCATTGTACAACAATATCAAAGTATGAAAGCTCATAAGGAATAAGTGTAGTTTATGAAATATGTCATTGAGTATTGTTGTAATATTGTTTTATATTTTTATCATTATTAAATCCATGGCCAAAAACTCAAAGTTTAGAATTGATTAAATTTTGCATGCATTGAACAATA
>CAIGRS010146584.1:0-23334 GCA_903798395.1 Fraxinus floribunda
GCAAAACCGGAAAGGCCGAACACTTTCTTTCCTTTTTAGCTCTTTTTCCATGTGGAATCACTTGAAAACGAATAAGGAAATGTTAAAACTTACTTGTTGTGGTGCATTGTAACCTTTAGGAACTGCAAAAGCTTCATTGTCAAGTGGAATATCGACTGATGGCCACTCGTGACGCACAAATGCACTTGTCACACCAGCATGGGCATGTTTTATGCAGCTCAATAAAACAAATGACAAAAGCCACCACTGAGCAAACAACAATTCCTTCCCCTTATACTTCAACATGTTCAATCAACATAAATCACACGATCCACTGCATCCAATGACAAAGACAAGATAATCAATCATAAATGGGTAGGGGATGCAATTTGTAAATCTTTAACAAATATATTCTTTGATCCAAAAAATCTAAAATTCATCAAAAGTATCTAAGAANTCAATCAACATAAATCACACGATCCACTGCATCCAATGACAAAGACAAGATAATCAATCATAAATGGGTAGGGGATGCAATTTGTAAATCTTTAACAAATATATTCTTTGATCCAAAAAATCTAAAATTCATCAAAAGTATCTAAGAATCACCAAGCAATTGAAAGCGTGTTACATTAGCTTGTAAAAAACTATATTTTCGAATATATAAGCAGGCGTCCATAGAATGTACATTAACACGCTCACATCCGATCCAAATAATCTAGTTATTTCCTTTACTGCGGTTCAAACACAACAACCTATATCGATTCCTAACCAAGCACGCCACGACTTAGAATCCGAACAGAAAAGCCAAAAACACATTCCACACAAATATGTAGTACAGCTCGATATCCGACAAATCATCCGTCTCCCAGGCAGATGAACGACCCTTTAACCCAATCATGAACGCTTCATTTTCCAATCATTTTATCAAATAAATAACTCGATATTTGTCGATAAACGTGATTATGTGGCGCGTAACTAGTCATTGTATGGTTAATGAGACAGTAATAGGCACCTGAAATCTCACGGGTCGCTTCCCAATCCAGAGGGGAGAAGAGAGCCGTAATGACCTTGCGATAACTATAGAGCGCAGTTTAGTTTAGAGCGTGGGCCGAGGCGTACGTTAGAATTGATCAGTTGCAGTTAGTCTGTCTGTGTCTCTGGTGGTTAGGATAGGAGGCGTGGAAGCGTCGTGAAAAGCTGCCATATGAGGCCGAGGTTCCGTCCACGTGGAGAAATATGATTTGCTGATCTCCGGCTCCGGTCAACTGCTTTAGGCGCCCATGTTCGAGTCATTGAATTTTGGGCCCAAGCAAAAAAAAACAAATATGTGAAGTGCACGCCATCGTGTGAAGATATGCGCGCCACCAATAATTTGCAGAGATATCCCTGAATATTTTTCATTTTGTTATATGTACCCCAAAACCTTTGTTTTTCAACTAAAATCCATGAATGTTTTTAGGAGTCCTTCCGCTTCCAGACTAATTTGTTTGTTTTTTTTTTTTTTTTTTTTTTTTTAAAATTTATTTTACCCCTACCTCCAAGGAAACTCGAACCCAAGTCAAGAAAGGGCAGACAAAAAATTTCAAATTATTTGAAGAACGAGCTTACTCTTGAGATTTGTCAACTAACACGCTTCATATTCATACCACAAAAGCAGGTAAATAAGCGGTGACAACTCAATACTCCCTCCGTCCCAAAAAGATAGTCATGTATACTATTTTTGTCCGTCCCAAAAAGATAGTCATGTTTCCATTTTAAACATGTACTAAATTTTTCATTTTCACATATACCCTTATTTAACACATCGTGGTATAATACGGTGATTGATAATGTCTAAGATTATACTCCCTCCATCCCAAAAAGATAGTCCTGTATACTATTTTTATCCGTCCAAAAAAGATAGCCTGTTTCCAGTTTAAACATGTACTAAATTTTTCATTTTCACATATACCTTTATTTAACACATCGTGGTATAATAGACACCAACTACCTACATAAGGGATAAAAGGGTATAAATGAAAAAACATAGTAAAAATTAATACTCTAACTATACTAACTATCATTTCTTAATCTGTGTGAAAATAACCGTAGGACTATCTTTTTGGGACGGAGGGAGTATTACAAAACAATGACTAAGTTAGTGGGTTCAACTTGTTTTGTATCATACTTGTTCTAACGAAGTTCGTTGAGAATAGTATATCAACTAAAGAATTTTCTAGAATACGAGAGGTTGACCAAAGCATGAACTTTTATATCTCTGTCGTTTATTCCTATCTAGTATTTCCGAATTTATGAGATCAAACATGCCACAAGATATTGACACTTGAAGTAGCATCATTAATATGTATATTTCAAGGTACAATAGTGTTCATAAACTTCCTCTTTGCAAATGCCAACCACCATTTGTTGGGTGTCCCATTGGGTCGATACGGCACGCTCAATAACCTTCTACTTTTTTCTTCCCGAATTTGCTTCAAATAATTTTTGAAGAGCTCTGTATATTAAGAAACTTACGCAATTAAGGAAGAAGGCAACATTGCAGTCACCATATAATTATTAAAATGAAAAAGGAAATGATAACATTACCCCCAATCCTTACCTCCTCACCAAGCAAAATAAGTGAATTAATAAGTTAGGGATTAAACTGCAAATTAGGAAAAGTGGAATTTACGCCCAATTAGAATTTTAAAAATTCAATTTCAAAAATCAGATCTAAAATTTATTTATACAAAAGTCAGATATTAATTCAAATATATAATATTACTAATATTCATTATCATCTCTCTTTCCTCTATCTTCTCTCTCTAAATCATAACTACATCAACAAGTAAAAGAAAGGCTACTCCGACTCTCGCTACTGGTTTGGGCATACGATCGACGCAACGATGCCTCGCTGTGACAGCAACACCGTTGCACACGATCATCGCACGGCTCCGCGAGGATCGTGTGCAGAACTATCACCACCCACTACTGTTGGCACCACCCTTCGTGCGGCTCAAAGTGGAACCTGTGAAACGATGATGGTGTGTTGTGGTGGTAGCGGCGACGGCAAGTTTGTGGATTTTTTAGTGGGGTGGCGATTGGGTGTGGTGTAAATGGATATAGATGAGATGGTGGTAGTGGTCAGTGACGGCAAAAAAAACAGCCTCGCCCACCCCGACGTGTTGGTGGGATGGGGAGCGCCCTGTGAAAAATAAAAAAATAATTAATTACAAATTCAAAAAAAATTAGTTAACAGAAAAATTTTGAAAAAATTAAACGGGGCAAGCCCTCGCCCGGGCCCCGTCTAAGGTGGGGAGTGGCGAGGGGCGGGATAGGGCCCATCCCGTTGCCATCTCCAGGGGTGGTGGTGGTGGTGGTGGTGGTGGTGTGTGTGTGTGTGTGTGTTATGCGCATGGTGGTGAATTTTTGGTGATGGATCTCTAGCGGCCCAAATGACAGTTGCAATAGTGTAACTCGCGGTGGTGGTGATGATTTTTTTTTTTTGGTGGATAGGTGTTGGTGGTGGTGGTCTCGTGGATTTAATGGTGTTTGGGTAGTGGTGGTGGTGCAGTGGTTGTTGCTGGGTAATGGTGGTGGTGATGTTGGCTAGGTATTCGAGATCATGATTTTGTTGCCGGGAAGTGGTGTTGGTGGTTCCGACGACAGTGGTATGTAGTGGTCACAAGTGTCGGTGGTGGTCACAAATGATTTGGTTGATTGCGACCAATAAACAATACGTAATCAATAAAATAGATAAATCGTAACAAATAAGTATTTTGTGACCTTCAAATTTATTAATTTGTGACCAATAATTTGATAAATTGTGACCTAAGTATAAATTGAAATCAATTAATTCGATATTTTTTGACTTATAAAATTTGTGATTGAAAAATTGTGACATTTTTCATAATAATTCATGTCATTAAAAATGCTCTAGGGTGTTTTAACATATCTCTTAGGTACATGTATTTATTTTTATTAGAAGTTCGACGAGCCAAATTTTAATGAATATGTGCAATAAAATTTACATCTAAGACCTTGACTTTAATTTAATACCATATTACACTATTTTATGTAAAGTTTAATTCATTATAACATCTCTAAGAGATTTTCTATTTTTAAAAAATATATTCTATCATTTAGAGAGCATTTATAAATTTAGAAAATTACAATTTTGAAGTATTTCAACAAACTCTTTATATTTAACACTTAATTTATTACTCTAAAAAAATATTTATTATTTTTCTTTATCTTTTATTTTGACTAGATTTTCTTTAAATTAATTTATTGTTTTCCTACATTGAAAATTGAAATACTTTGAATGCATTTTTAATACCTTTCACTCAAACCAGTTTCTCACTCTCTAAATTAAAATGTTAATTTAAAGAGTCTCTTAGAACATGATTTTAAAAATTGACTCTTTAAAATAGAGAGTATATCATGTTTAAAGAGTATTTTGAATATGCTCTTAGTTCGAATTCGTTGAAAATGCTTTTTTTGATTACGGGGAAAAGCTAGCTTGGTTGTGCATTACTATTGAACGAGACATTTTCTCAATTTCAGTTAATTATTAATTGTTTGCTAATTAGTTTTACTCGAACATAGTTAAATGCTTTCATTATTACACTTTAAAAGAGGTGGGGGCCGGGGACAGGGAGGAGAACCCAATAAAAAAAATAGTTGAATCGATTGTGTTATATGTATATTAATAAAAAAAAATAAAAATAAAAAGGTTGAACCCCAACTTTGAGGGCCCCCACCAACCCTGCCTTGAACTATCGTGGAGGAAGTAAATCGCAGGGTGCCTCTCAGGAGCCAGAGTGGAGAGCTTGTGGATAGACCTGGGCTATTAACCCTATGGTAACTCTCGCTTGCAACATAACCAATTCCACCTTTGCGGATAATCGAACTCTGCACACTATCGCGCTGAACCCTAACCGTCCTCCCCTTTGCCACTAGGAGATTTGCCCTGAAGGCGTGTTACATGTATATTAATGATTTACATACACATGGTGTGAGATATGATTAGACCAAAAAATTTCAATAATAATTAAAAAAAAAAAAAAAAACTTTTACACTCTCTTTTTGACAATCTTTATGTAAACCATTATTTAACTCCATTATGTCCAGTGAACATTATTCTAGTTGAAAGATTGAAACCATTATTTCAATCTTCAATATATATTGTCTTACCATATTAATTAAAAAAAGAGCTCAACAAATGTCTTAAATTCATATAAATTATCTAAAAATGTGAGTAAAAAACAAAAAAAATTTTTTTTTTTTTTTTGGAAAGGATCACAAATATTTAATTGAAAATGTTTGTAATTTTAACTGGCAGTTTAAAATAATATTAATAATAAAGTGAAGAAGAAAGAATAAACACTTACCTATTATAATACACGTAATAATTTTTTATTATGAAAGCACAATTAAATACTTATTGAATTACCAAAATGTTATAATTTCTGTCCACGATGGTGAGAGATGAAAATGGCGAATGGGGACTAAGCTTAGGTGAACATGGTCTATAGGACCCACAGTGACCACAAAACAGCTGTGATTGCACACTACCAACCTTCACCACCCATTCACCCAACTGGTCCCTTGTCCGTTCCTCTCTGATATGACCATGATAACAAATCCTAGAGAAATGTGATTCGATACACTAAAGAGTCCATTCGACGGAGCTTTTCAAATATTGCTTTCAATGCTAATAAACTATTTTTTAATATGTTTAAATATTGAAAGTATTTTGTACGAATGGAATAGCGTTTGGAGGAAGTTAGCTTACTTTTCTACGAGTAGTAAAAGTAAATGCAGCAATCTTGTCAAATTAATAATATATTAAATACTATATCGAGTGATAATGATTGTTTGGACGATTCTAACCTACTATAATTTAATTATTTCAATAACCTTTATTTTACCTTTTTCCATATGCATTTAATTTATTTAACCATTTAGATACCCTTAATTTACAGGTGTATTTGACAAATTCATTTCATTTGTATGCTTTTATTAATATATAAATTCCCTATTATTAATTCCCAGTTAATTAACACTCACATTAATTTAATCATTTATACATTTTAATGTTATTAACTATAATTATAAGTTAATTAGATTTTCATTTAAGAATGCATTTCGTTATTAACGTCCACGTATGCTAATTAACATCTAATTTTACTTAATTAAATTTTAATATCACATCAAGTGAAATTTATTTTTTGGACAATTTTAGTCGTACCGTAATTCAATTATTTCAATGACACCTTACTTTTCGTTTTTTAAATATGCATTTAATTTATTTAACCATTTAGTCATCATTAATGTACACATATATTTGATAGATTCATTTAACCTGTTTGCTTTTATTAATGTGTGAATTCCTTATTATTAGTTCTCAATTAATTAACATTCACATTAATTTAATTAATATTAATCTTCATTTTCTGCATTTCAGTGTTATCAATTCTAATTATACGTTAGTTAGAATTTCATATTCTAAGATGGCCTTATCCATAGCTAATCTTCGAAGTTATCATTAATCAAGGTTTTCCACCCCCTAAATTCCCACTCTATAATTAGAAAAACTCAAGGACACCAAGTTCCATTTTTATTAAAACCGGCCCGATAAATTGATGACTCGGACCCTATTTCAGGTCGTACTATGTAAATGTAAGTGGCACGGTCAAAAATCGAATTCGACAGGGTCAATCAACCGATTTTATTTAATTATTTGATTTTTTTAACCAAAGTTCAAAACTTTTCTCCATTGAAATTTTAAGGAACTAATGATTTGAACACTCAACCTCTAGATAACTAGAAAAAAACATTACCACCAAAGGTCCAAAGCAAGCAACACTATTTTTTTTTTGTGTAATAAATCATATCTAACCTATGAACAAATTGTTGTCTTCTGAAAATATTTTTAATAAAATTAGTCCAATATTTTCATTCATTTTGTAATATCAAATAATTATTTTATATACTATTTTGTTTGAAAATTTTAATTTTAACTAAAATAAATTGAATAAATTATGCACGTAACTTATTGGTCAATAACTAATAAATGATTTGAACATCACAAAAAAGGAAAATATAATATACAAAATTATTTTTAGTTTTACATTGGTAATAGTGATTATTTTGAGGTTTAAAGGTATAAAAATAATTAGTAACAAATAACTTGAGTCTCAAGCACCCAAAAAAAATAAAAATTTATACTTCAAATTTTTTTAGATAATTTTTAAGTAATGACCTATGGTCCGACCAATAATCGACCAATAATCTGATGACTCAGTACCTTGACCAAGTCAATGTTCGCTCCGCATATAATAGATTTCTAGGACACACGGCCGTGTATAGACATCCCACTCCAAGGAGAAAAGGCTAGACACAATTTCAATACCTAGAACTTTTCATTTACTCTACATTTCCGCATACTATCCTCACATACGTATAACCTAGTTTCACTCCAAAAAGGGACCCCAGATGGCGTTCGTATCCCAAATTGCATTTGCGTGTCTACAACACTAAAAGAGGTAAAGCATCGAAATGCATAAAGTTAAAAAGGTATCCCATAAAAGTCGAAAAATCCGAATTCGAAAGTTCGAACCAGACAACTCTAAGAGGAATCCCATTCTTGAATAGACTCATCAGGGACCAGGAGCCTCTCAAGTCATTACAAATCCTTTCAATATTATCCTACAAATTTATATAAATCAATAATTGAAAAAAAAAAATAAAAAAATACACACAAAATTGAAGAAATTTGTGATATAAATATTTTTGTGGACAGAAGTGAAGATTCTGCTGCATATCCTTTTAGCTTTAGTTGATACCTGAAACTATCAGTGTATTCCAATCGTGCATTTATGTCTCTAAATTTTGTTTTTTTCCAAAAGAACGATGGATACCCACATGTTGATGTTTGTAATAAAATATTAGACTCTGTTTGATTTGATTTTCTTTTTCATAGAAGATGGAAATTAAATTTCATTTTCACCTTTTTGCATGTTTGATTGACTAAATTTTTCACGGAATTGATTTTCCACATTTTCTTGATTTTCGAGGAAAAGTTTTTCCATGGGTTTGGTGGGAAAAGCTTTTTTGGGCAAATTTTTTTTTTTTTTTTGGCAATGGAAAAAAATTATATCCCCAATTGCAATAAATTATATTCCTTCAAAGGACAATTTTTCATGAAAAATAAAGTCAAACGAACACTAAAAGATTCAAAAATTTCAATATTTTTCAGGTGAAAAATTATAGCAATCAAACACAATTAATTGACATTCTCAGTAAAACAAGCTCTATACAATTCAATTTATTGAAATTCATTTTATTTCCACCTAATTCCAATATTGCAATCAAACGGACTCTTAGTAATCTTATTGCGGAACATTTATTTTCACACCAAATTTTGAGGCATTAGACCTAAGGAACAAGACATCACAACTATAAATACATAGAAAAAAAGGAAATAAAAATACCGTATTATTAAAACCAGAGAACCGTCGAGCTTGCTTCTTTTGTTTCATTATTTTTAGTATTTTAGAAGACCGATTTTTAGCAAGACGACCGAGATAGTATTAGAGTTAAATGAATAAATATATTCCCTTTCTATTTTTTAAGAATTTTAGATTAGGACCACGACTTTGTTTTCTTGCTACTTATAGCATTGCCATATTAATCATTTTTTAGCTGTTGGAACTAATTTGGTGATGAGTCCTAACAAGTACCAAATATGTAAGGAATATTTTATTTTATTTTTTTATTATTTATTTTCATTATGAGTCCAAAACTTACCTATGGATGGTTATTGTTTAGAATAAAACATAAAACCTAACGTCTAATCCATAGGAGATGTTCTCTCTCGTAAATAAAATTAAATAATTATATTGATAATAGACACGGAGTTTAAAAGAGAGCATATGTTTGATTATGTTGTTATCTACTTAACGAGTGAAAGTGGCTTGTTCGTGAGAAATAAAAAGATTTTTAATTCTTTTATGCATTTGAAATTTTCTTTTGATCGATAAAGTAAATCAAATCCCAATAAATTTAACAATATAATGAGAAGTATATAGATTGGATTATTGGCATTATAAAAGCACTTTTAATTATTTAAATTTAAAAAAAAATATATTTTATTATCGAATTAATTAGGTTGATTGAACAAAAAAAAATTGTGTTGTCAACTTGTTAAATTTATATAGCCCTTGTTTGAACCTCGTTTTTGAGTTAAAATATATTTTGGAATGTATTTTGTAAGAGAATGTGTGTTATAAAATAAATCCTTGTTTGGTTTGGATTAAAATCTGTCAAAGTCAAACAATTAATATTGACAACATTTTTCTTGGGTCTTACAACTTTTTAAGTGCACATTTCAAAAACTTTTATCACAATCTACTAAAAATCTAATTTTAATCCCCACCAAACACCCTATAATAAATCTTTTTGGTTTTACGTGTAAAATTATTTTATGGAAAAACGTGTGGTTGAAAATGATTTTTTTTTTAATAAAAAAAATAAGTTTTTAAAAAAATGGGGGCAAAAATTAATTTTGTTACGAGCTCATTATTCATTTTGCCACTTACTTCTTTTTTTATTATTAAGAGCTTGTTTGGTAGAAAGGTTTTGAATGGATACCTACCAATCTGTTTAGAATAAAACATAAAACCTAACGTCTAATCCATAGGAGATGTTCTCTCTCGTAAATAAAATTAAATAATTATATTGATAATAGACACGGAGTTTAAAAGAGAGCATATGTTTGTTTATGTTGTTATCTACTTAACGAGTGAAAGTAGCTTGTTCGTGAGAAACAAAACGATTTTTAATTCTTTTATGCATCTGAAATTTTCTTTTGATCGATAAAGTAAATCAAATCCCAATAAATTTAACAATATAATGAGAAGTATATTGATTGGATTATTGGCATTATAAAATCACTTTTAATTATTTAAATTTTTTTTAAAATATTTTATTATCGAATTAATTAGGTTGATTGAACTAAAAAAAAAATTGTGTTGTCAACTTGTTAAATTTATATAGCCCTTGTTTGAACCTCGTTTTTGAGTTAAAATATATTTTGGAATGTATTTTGTGAGAGAACGTGTGTTAAAAAATAAACCCTTGTTTGGTTTGGATTAAAATCTGTCAAAGTCAAACAATCAATATTGACAACATTTTTCTTGGGTCTTACAACTTTTTAAGTACACATTTCAAAAACTTTTATCACAATCTACTAAAAATCTAATTTTAATCCCCACCAAACACCCTCTAATAAATCTTTTTGGTTTTACGTGTAAAATTATTTTATGGAAAAACGTGTGGTTGAAAATGATTTTTTTTTTTAAAAAATAAGTTTTTAAAAAAATGGGGGCAAAAATTAATTTTGTTACGAGCTCATTATTCATTTTGCCACTTACTTCTTTTTTTATTATTAACTCTAAAAATGATTTAAAATTATACCTAAAGTTGAAACAAATTACATATAAAAATGATTAAAATCTCAAACATTAAATTCTTCAAAGATATATTTTAATGGACTAATCATATACTAACAAGAATTATAAAATTCCAACATGTCATTTGATCATTTTGTAATAATTTGAAGGTGAATTTAACAATTTTCGTTTAAAAATAGTTTTCAGTTAATTTTATTATATAAAAACAATCACGATTTCTTTTTATTATCACGAATCTAAAAATAAACTCAATCGATTAAATTTCTATAAATTAATAGTCTTGAGACCGAAGAAAATCTATTAATTATTAATTTACCAAAGTATCCTTATTTTTCTTAAAAATATTTTACATTGTATTTAATTTCTCATTTTACGAACTAACGATTTTATATATTTGTTTAACCAAGCAAAATGCAATAGTCGACTTTTAAAAAGAAACAAATAATAATTGAATAATGTTTTAAAAAGGTCTCTTATATGAAAATCGTCAAGTTATAGATCGTGAATTGTTTTTACTGTATTATCTTAAAAATTCAACGAATTATTTATTAACGTTCGTCAAATTCAAATAAAAATTAGTTTTTTAGTAGATTTTAATAAAATAAATAATAAAACGCGTGAGTAAAAAGTAGAAGATGTATAAAATGTGTATTTAAAAATTATAATTTTAAGAAACGGGACAAACTGGGGCTTATGTCATCACCAAATCGGACCTGATCAACCAATTATTCCATTTCCGCTCATAAATGATAAATCACAACGGAATATTCCTATTCCCCATTTTACCCCTAAAAAATTAGTAATCCCTCAATTTTCCTTTTCCCCCAAAATTTTCCAATCCACAAGATTATAAATCCAATCCACTCCCTCACCCAGTAGCAAAAGTTATCTTAAAATCAACAACACTGCTAAATTCGCCTATTCACTTCCCTCGCTATCTACTATCTCCTACGCACAGTTTCTCCCAAATATCTTCCAAAAAAACTCCTCGTGCCGTCGGAAATGGCCTTGGAAACTATACTTCCAGATCTCGTAACGGAGATTCTGATTCCGGTTTGTGCCGTCGTCGGAATTGCGTTCGCGCTAGTCCAGTGGCTGATTGTGTCTAAGGTTAAGGTTGTCCCCGAGGCGTCGAACTCTGCAGATGGCAAAAACTTCACGGATTCACTCCTCGAGGAAGAGGAAGGCATCAACGACCACTCTATAGTTCAAAAATGCGCCGAAATCCAATCCGCCATTAGTGAAGGTATATTTCTACCTGCACTTGTTTAGAGTGAGTAATTACGTTTTATGACTTGGAATTGGATTGATTTTGGCTTTGAAGGTGTGAATTTGTTGTGCTTTTCGTTATGGATCTTGAAGCTGTAATTTTATTATGAAGTTAGCAGTATTTGTTATAGACAATGTATGTCTCTCTGTGTACGAATATTTTTTGAATTCTTCTTATGTGTAATTTAATTTCGAAGGCTTAATTTTTTGCTTAATTGTTCATATGCTGCAAAACGCATTTTTAATTCAAATTACAAAAGAGTCTCCCTTTTTTGCTTCTTTCAGCTCAGTTTTAATCCATATGTAACTATACTATCGCGCACACACATACACATTGAGAGATGGAGACTGGAGAGACATATGTCTATGTGAAGACTCAAAAGTGTGTGTGAGATTACGCATTTTCCTTTGTTTTTCTTTTTATTATCTATATCTTCATACTTTCTCCTCTGGTTGGAGAAGAAATTAATTGAACATTTGGTTTTCTGCATTTATTTGGTAATTCATATTTTTTAATGCTCTGCAAAGAAATTTAATGCCGATTTGTTTTAGCCCCCCGTTTGGCACCCATTTTTTTCTCGTTTTAATTCTTTTTCTCTTTCTTCATTTCAACCACACATTTTATCGATAAAATAATATTACACATAAACCTAAAAATTCTCTTTACTTTTTAACCCCACATTCTTCCATCAATCACTATTCAAAAACACATTTTTCTACTAAGCCCTTGTTTGTCTACCATTATTGAACCAAGAATGATGCAATGAATAGTATTTTTTGGAGAATGTGTGGTTGAAATTTAAAGTAACTTTATTGGTTTGTGTGTTGAATATTTTATTGGGTGAATTTGTGGTGGATATTGTTTATTGTAGCAAACAGAGGTTGAAAAAATGGTAGACAAACAAGTGAATTTGTGGTGGATATTGTTTATTGTAGCAAACAAAGGTTGAAAAAATGGTAGACAAACAAGGGCTAAAATGGGTGTCAAACGAGGGCTTAGTTCCCGGTTGGTGAACATAAGTTGACCGATTGAAAACTCTGCCTGCATTCATTTTTACCGAGGCGGTGTGATGGAGGATTCCGTATAGATCCAGCTTCTTCTTTTGTTGTTATTTCATAGTTCAATGTGTTACGCTTTCTCCTTTGACAAGTGTACAGAGGCCCAAAACAATTAGTATGAGCGAAAAAAATGTTGACACAATTATTATTTCTTTTATTTTTTTTATTCAGTCGGTGACTCGGTGTCAATTGTCATTTACTGGTAGATCTGAGGAGTCTTGCTGACGTGGGAAATCTTTATTTCTATTTTCCTGTTACGGTGTTGTAAATATTGCTACGTTTCCTCCATTGCCACCTGTTTCAGCGCGTCGTTCTAAAATTAGTATTAGGTTTGGCATAATATTACTGTTGTTGGCCTATCTGCATCAACATTTCATGATTTGATTTTGTATTTGTTTTTCTTATAATAGATAGATTGGATCCGGGATAACAAGATTATGGAGGTGGTTCACCTGTGTAATTCACTTTGGAATTCTGAAAATAAAACCAGGCCAAAATTAATGACTGAAAGACCTGATATTTAGATGATGCGATTTCTTTACTGATTAATACTCCAGCTATGATCATGAATTTTTTTCTGCAGCCTACTTATGATTGATTTGTAATTTTAAATTGAAATGAGAAGATTATGCCAGTTTTCAAGGCTAAAGGATAAGCATGTAATTGCTGTTTTGTTCTTTAATTTTCTTCCCCATTAGGACCCTCACTTGAAAGGGCTTCTACCAATTCTACACTTAGTTTCAAGAAGAAAATCATTGAAGCTTTTGCCTGTTATGCAACTCAATTTAACAAAGGCTGATCAAATATTAAGCTACACCTGCTTATCCGAGAAAAAAATTAAAAAGGAAAACCATCAAAGCTGCAGTTGTTTGTGATGAATAGTTAGACTTGTCTAACAATGTGGCTCCTATATTCTGATGGTGACAGCGTGAAGTTGTTGAGTGACGAATGATGCATATTTGTTTCCTGTTCTTTCTCTTTTGGCTTTAAACTTGAATTTCTTAATTCTTTTGGAAATATTGACCTCTTTTGTCAGCATGTATATATTGAACTTTAAATAATAGAGTACACCAACAATTACCTGTTGATCAATATAATTTCTAGTCATAAACCTTTTCTGAGTAACTGATTATGGTTTATGCTATGTCACAGGTGCAACATCATTTCTTTTTACCGAGTATCGGTATGTTGGCATTTTCATGGTTGCCTTTGCTGTGCTGATCTTTGTTTTCCTCGGCTCAGTGGATGGATTCAGCACAAAAATGAAATCCTGTACATACGACAGCACCAAATTGTGCAAGCCTGCTCTTGCCACTGCCGGCTTTAGCACCATATCCTTCGTACTTGGTGCCATTACTTCTGTGGTTTCTGGATTTCTTGGAATGAAAATAGCCACATATGCTAATGCCCGAACTACTCTAGAGGCTAGGAAGGGTGTTGGAAAGGCTTTTATTGTTGCATTTAGATCTGGTGCAGTCATGGGTTTCCTCCTTGCTGCAAATGGTCTTCTAGTGTTGTACATTATCATCAACCTGTTCAACTTATACTATGACGATGACTGGGAAGGCCTATTTGAGGCAATAACTGGTTATGGACTAGGTGGATCTTCAATGGCTCTTTTTGGCAGAGTTGGTGGAGGTATTTATACAAAAGCTGCTGATGTAGGAGCTGATCTAGTGGGCAAGGTGGAAAGGAACATCCCAGAGGATGACCCCAGAAATCCAGCGGTATAGATACCATTTACATTGGGATGCTTAAAATTTCTTTAAGAGTTATTTGCTTCTTGCATTTTCAACTTATTTTCGATAATATTTCAGGTCATTGCAGACAATGTAGGTGACAATGTTGGGGACATTGCTGGCATGGGGTCTGATCTCTTTGGTTCATATGCTGAGTCATCCTGTGCTGCCCTTGTTGTTGCTTCAATATCCTCTTTTGGGATCAATCATGAGTTGACTGCTATGCTATATCCTCTTCTAATCAGCTCCATTGGAATCATCGTTTGTTTGCTCACCACCTTGTTTGCAACTGATTTCTTTGAGGTCCATAATGTTAAAGAAATTGAACCAGCATTGAAGAAACAACTCATTATCTCCACTGCATTGATGACGGTTGGAATTGCTCTTGTGAGCTGGATTGCACTTCCATCTTCCTTCACTATATTTAATTTTGGAGTCCAAAAGGAAGTTAAAAACTGGTAGGTTCTGCACGTTCTTTTATGATGTTTTGCAACAATTTTTTGCATTTGATTATTCCATTATAATGTCTTTGCACTCATTATAGGTTAACATTTAGATATAATGACCCAAACTAGTCCTTTCAAAAGTACCTGCCTGTCCTTAGTAATTAATTGCATTAAAGTTGGAAAACTTACTTTTACATTTGGCTGAGAAAAGATTATAATGTTTAATTATGTCATTTTCTCTGTTCTCTATCTGTGCACCCACATAGTGGAATGTGTGTATATGCATATATTTATTTCCTTTTCATGTCCTTTTTCCTCAAATTTCAAACAGCAAATGACTCTCAATTTGCAGGCAACTGTTCCTATGCGTTGCTGTTGGTTTGTGGGCTGGGCTTATTATTGGATTTGTTACGGAGTATTATACAAGCAATGCTTATAGGTATGTTTCTGGACAGATTGTAAATTTCTTTGAAAGTATGATGTGCATTTAACAAGTTTTAGCTCATTTCTCTAATTATTGTCAGCCCCGTGAAAGATGTTGCTGATTCGTGTCGTACTGGAGCGGCTACCAACGTCATTTTTGGGCTTGCATTGGGATACAAATCTGTCATCATTCCAATTTTTGCCATAGCAATTAGCATTTTTGTCAGTTTTACTTTCGCTGCAATGTATGGTATTGCAGTAGCTGCACTTGGTATGCTGAGTACCATAGCCACTGGTTTGGCTATTGATGCCTACGGTCCCATCAGTGACAATGCTGGGGGTATCGCTGAGATGGCAGGCATGAGTCACAGAATTCGAGAGAGAACTGATGCCCTTGATGCTGCTGGGAACACCACTGCAGCTATTGGAAAGGTATATATAATCTGTAGCCTCAGACAATTTTAACTTTTGACG
This sequence comes from Fraxinus floribunda, assembly GCA_903798395.1. Classification (NCBI taxonomy): domain Eukaryota; kingdom Viridiplantae; phylum Streptophyta; class Magnoliopsida; order Lamiales; family Oleaceae; genus Fraxinus; species Fraxinus floribunda. Next base: position 15,850 of record CAIGRS010146584.1, read on the forward strand.
TATTTTGTCCTATCGCCAGAGGATGCATGTGGAGAACATTTTTCTGCATGCACATTCATGTATTAGCATTGGACTTAGTGCTACTAACAAAGAGGTTGCAGCTTGCTGCATTATCAGTTTTTACTCTGTTAAATAACTTTCTTTGAGGAGAGTTTTGTGGCGAATGCTCCACTCTTACATGTTACTACCGCTAATCCAAATTCATTTCTGTAGTATATGCTGGTTCTATAATCAATTATAAGCTACTTCAGTCTTCAGCTATCCGGAATACTTTCTTGTATCAGTAGGCGGAGTCTTATTTATATTATCGTCTAACAAAACATTCTTCCTCATATTTCAGGGATTTGCAATTGGGTCTGCTGCCCTTGTGTCTCTTGCCCTCTTTGGTGCCTTTGTGAGCCGTGCGGCCATTTCAACTGTGGATGTCTTAACTCCCAAAGTATTTATTGGTTTGATTGTGGGAGCTATGCTTCCTTACTGGTTCTCGGCCATGACAATGAAGAGTGTGGGCAAAGCAGCTCTTAAGATGGTTGAAGAAGTGCGCAGACAATTTAACACCATCCCTGGTATCATGGAAGGCACTGCCAAGCCTGACTATGCCACTTGTGTCAAGATTTCCACAGACGCCTCAATTAAGGAAATGCTTCCTCCAGGTGCTCTTGTCATGCTCACTCCACTAATTGTTGGCATTTTCTTTGGTGTAGAAACTCTGTCCGGTGTCCTTGCTGGTTCCCTCGTCTCAGGCGTGCAGGTAATGTTACGGAATTTGCTGTGTCTTATTTTTGCTTGTATGTCCAAGGAGACTTGGAAGTTGGAAACAAACATATATTTTCTGTGCTCAAAATTTTGATTTTGCTTCACTGAGATGCCGTAATTAATATCAGGACACTTCTTATATGAACTCCGACAGAATTTGGCCTTTATTTGACAACCATTACATGTACACCTTGGTTTAAACTCCTGTGTGTTGGCAAATTTGGGTACATTGATTTTAAAAACACATTTTTCAATCAATCTTTAGATTTTTGACGCATAAGAAGTGTCAACCGAAGTGTACACATTTGAGTGTACAAGTAGTCTTATTCTAAATGAAACTCTTTTTTCCCTCAAATTCATTTTCAACCATACATTTTCACAATAAAATATTCTTCATGTAAAATCCAAAGCATTTTCATACTTTTTAACACACATTCTTCAAAAAAATCGATTCCAGAACTCATTTTAATGGTTGTCAAACAGTGGCTTAGATATCATGCTATATGTTAGACAGTCAATTTCATGCGTTCAATTTTTTCTCTCTCGGACGTGATTGACATTTTTGTTCTTTCTGTTTTATGTTACGCAGATTGCAATCTCTGCATCTAACACCGGTGGTGCTTGGGATAATGCAAAAAAATACATCGAGGTAAATATTTTTACAACACGTGATTTTTGGAATAAAATTGTTCGGATTTGTGAATCTCGTGCTGTTTATTTTTGGGTCAATAGGCTGGTGCTTCGGAGCATGCGAAGAGTCTTGGTCCAAAAGGATCTGATGCCCACAAGGCAGCTGTGATTGGAGACACGGTTGGTGACCCTCTGAAGGACACATCTGGACCGTCTCTGAACATCCTCATCAAGTTAATGGCTGTTGAGTCCCTCGTGTTTGCTCCGTTCTTTGCTACACATGGTGGCTTGCTCTTTAAAATCTAAGATGAGAACAAAATGTCGTGTACCTTTTAACTTCCCCTCTCTCGTTTTCTGACTTCACTGAAGTTTAATTTCTGTGCTGCTTTTTATAATTTTAACATCTGTAAGAATTAGATTTTTGAAGAAATTTTGCATGTGGGGTTGAGTCATAATTTTATGTTCTTTTTTGTTTTATTTTCTTTACGAGTAAATCTTTGTATGTTGGGAGCAGAGATAGCAACGGGACGGGGCACCCTCGCCCCACCCCGCTACGCCACTCTCCCACCTCGCCCCGTGCCCCGTCCCGTCCGGGGCGGGGCGGGGCAGGGGCGCGGGCTTGCCCCGTTTTCTATCCTGTTTAATTTTTTTTTTTTACAAAATTTTTTTGTTAATTAATTTTAAATTTTTTTATTCTTCACGGGGCGGTTTCGGGGCAGGGCACCCCCTCTCCGTCCTGCCCCTGCCTCACCAACCCGTTGGGGTGGATTTTTTTCGCCCCATTCGGGGCAAGGCAGCGTCGGGACGGAGTGGGGCAGGTTTTTTGGCCATCACTAGTTGGGAGGTTCTCAATCTGTGGATGTAGTAGGTCTTCTGTCTTTATTTTTTGGTATTCAAACTTCTGAGTTCTAACCTTTTTAACTTTGTATAGCACATTGACCCCAATGGATGGCTTCTAGCTATATTAAAAGAAAGCAACCCCCATCACCCCAGCTGCTTCCCCCGTCTTCAATACCGCTCCCACTCCCAACCCTGGTTCGCCCTTCCACTCCCCGTCTACTTGGCCACCCAATCTGCTCTCCCTGGCCCCCACTAGTTTTTGTGATTTTCTTCTTTCTCTTCTGTTATTAAAAGTATTAATAGCTTTTTAAATGAAAAAAAAAATGAATTTTGAATCCAAAATTATTTAATTTTAGAAAATTGTGTTGTATTTTATGTGCGAATTAATGAATCTAGGTAGACATTTTCGACATCCTACTTGAATGAACGGATTCTGATCACGTTCTTCGTTCAATACATACTTTCGCTTACGTCAACTACAAACTTAAAATGTTTTGAGATTTAATGTAAAAAATAAATAAATAAATAAAGGTTGAAGATTCGTTTACACAAATTTAGCGGGTTGGGAAGTTCTGCCACAATTTTCTTGTTTTAACTTATGGAGTGTCGAACGCGAATGATAATGGAATGTTGAATTGGTTTGACTTTACAAATTGATGTCCTCTTAGGGTCTACTTGGGAGTTTTGAGGTACCAGTTATGAACATTTTTTAAATTATCAATTTGAGCATTTGCGAACAGATCGATTGTGAGTGATTTTAGTAGCGATTTCATATTTATGAGTTTATAATCCATCGATTCTAAAAGGTTTTTTTTTTTTTAAATAATAAAATTATGTATATGTCCTTAGTGAAATTTTAAATTTCTTGTACTTGAAATTTTAAGTTAATATTTTTTACTTATAAGTAAATTTTGTGTTTTTAACAAAATTTACCCAAAAGTGAGTTTTTATCTCATAACTCAATAAGTATAATCTTTTTGCTTATAAATAATTTTTCCTAGTTAATGCATTTTTATGTACAAAAATTTTTGAATAAAATATGTTGATTGAAATTAATTATTTTATAGAAGGTAAAATTAAAAAGGAATATGAGAAATAGCCAAAATTCACCTTTGGTGGGTTGAGAGAGACAGGATAAATTATACTACATCGATTTTGGTAGTTTTTAAACCATCCAAAATCGATGTCTTAAAAAGTAACAAGCATTAATTTTTCCATCCCCTCATAAATGAGTCAACCATAATCGGTAAAAATAGGTGAAAAAAAAAAAAAAAACTTCCAAGCAAACCCTTACCTATCCAACCATTAAAAAATTTACTCATCAACTCGTTCTTTTTGTTTCAAATTCCTTAACGATATTCAATGGAAATGATGGTAACGAAAAATGTCAAAAACTCATTTCTCTCACAATTTTATATATATCTTGGAGCTTTATCGCTGGACCTGGAAACAAGAAAAGCAGATTTTCATAAAACAAGACATTTCTTTAGGTTTTGAAACTTTACAATTCTATTACGTCAAACCATATAGTTATAACATGACAAATCTAAAAAAAAGTTCAGTGACTGTTTGTGAAATTAACCCTAATATCATTAGACGGGTAGTGTGCATAGAATATGAACCTAACTATATCAATAAAAAATGTTTCCCTCTGATTACCCAAAAACTTCTTTGTAAACCAAACTTGATACCGCTTCTAACTCTCTAGTTTCACGAGTAAGCAAGAATGTTTGTGAAACACTACATGTTGACACATGGGTTTTATTTTTTATTTTTTATTTTTTTTTAATTTATCCCTCACACCACTTCAGCGGTAGACATCATGATCTCCTGTTCACCGTAGGCAAGAGATGAGTATGTAGAAATTGAATGTGCAAACTACTCTTTTGAGCTTTCAACTATAATAAAGCTATGTTTTTTGAATGATGATGTACATTGAATGATACAAAATAAGTGAAATAATTGACATTATTGTACATGAGAAAATATGTTGTGGAATGTTTGTGTAACACTCCGAGGAGTTTTGATCTATAGTCCCTAAATTACCGTTCCATTATTTGTTCCACCGCTAAAAAGTGACCCCTTACAAAAACTTACACAACGATTCTTTCTATTTTTCGAATGACTTAAAATGTTGTTAAGAAATTTGCACTTGAGGTAATCAAACTTTCATGTCCACGTGTTTTGATCCTTTAAATTTGAATCAAAATTATAACGGTCATTCAGTGACCGTTTGTGAAACAAATTAAAACTTTAGTGACCGTTTGTGAAAACACTTGAAACTTTAGTGACCGTTTTGTAATTTTTAGGTAAGTTCAGTGACCGTTTGTGAAATTAACCATGATATTATCCAAAGATGGGCTATTATCGGTTGGCTTTTGAAATTCATAAAACTACTTGTGTTGAAGCAAATATGAACCTTGCCTTGTTTTGCAATTGATTTTTCTTTGATGATGAGGTCGATAGCGTCACGAATCTCGAGCCAGCGATTTTGTTGACGTGCATTCTATCCCTAGACGCATGGATATGACACATTGTCTTCTTGAATTTCTATTTATATTGTTGGATAACTATGAACTTGATAAGAAGACAATGGTGCTAAGAAGAATATCATCAGCTTTCCACATGCTTGTTAGAAAAGGCGTGGTCCAATTGCTTGATGTTTTTGTTAGTTGTAATATGCTTTCACCATTTCTCATGGAAAGCCTTGGAAAGTTGTTGCTGGACCTTCAGAGAGCAACATCCCATGTGACAACATAAATAATAATTATTTGGGACATTTGTGTTCTTTTCGCTCGTGATCTGTCTTATACATTGATTTTCTATTCAGTTATGCATATTTTTTTTTAAAATACTTTTTACTTTGTCGTCATTGAAAAAAAAAAGTAGTTAATTTTAGAGCATGTTTGGTAGAGATTAAAATTAAAAAACTAACCGTTATTGTTGACTTTTATTAGACGAGTATAATTCAATAACGGTCATATTTTCAATTTTAATTGAATTTTAATTGTTACCAAACAGACTATTACTTCTCACATCTACTTGTCCTGTTGCCCACTCAACTAGAATATTTTTTAATATACTTTTCGAAATTGTATTAAAGTCTACTTCACAACTAACGAGGGAATCAAAATTGTTTAAACTAAAAGTACATTTGACAGCCAAAGTAATGAATTAAATATTTCTTTATTATTTTTGTAACCTAATGATATGCAATGAACTTGTGAATTTACTAGCATTTTTTGTTCAACTTTATGAAGCATGACAATGTGAGATCCTATGCCCCATTTGGCACCCATTAAAATTATAAAATATTTTTTTCTTCTTCTTTTTAATCATTTATTTTTCAATAAAATAATATTACATGTAAATCAAAAACTTCTTTCTTTTTCAACTCCAATCTAAAAAATACGCGATTTCAAAAATTATAATATGAAATAATGGGAGCCAAACGGGACATAAGTTGTCAATCTTAAATAATTCATTGTTATAGTAAAATTCACTAAATATTTCAATCCATTAAAAAAAATTATTTCACTAAATATCTCAAAACTATTTCAAAATATGGTTGCCGAATGCTTCATACTTAAACAAATTATGTCAATAACGTATCGAAAATGTGCAAATGGGGATGACAAAAAAAAAAACTCGTTCAACTCGATACACGAGTGCTTTGTCCCAAATAGAGCGAGGATTTCCCATCTGATAGGGTAAATGGGGTGGGACATGGGTCGATGTTTCGAAACGGGTATGTGATGGGTATGGAAAGCATAATCTCCGCCTTACTAGTCGTCCCGTTTAAAATTAATTTCAAAATTAATTTTTTTATTAAACCAAAAAAAAAGTATTATCATTTTTAAAGTGAATATGAATTGTTCTAAACAAATAGAAAAAAAATAAAATAATATTTACTAACAAAAAAATAAAATAAACAGGGCAGGCCCTCCACCCTCGCATTAACTAGGTATGGAAGCGGGGTAAGGTAACAAAAATGTTCGATGGGACGAGAATGGTTAACCCGTCTCATACTCGATGCTACGTTGCCATCCTTACTTGCAAATTAGAGAAGTCTATACATTAAAACAAAAATGATTATACTACTTGTACATTAAGATTGTATATAAGCGGTTATCAAAAATGTCATGGAGGAAAAATATTGGATGAAAAAGGTGATTGTGCTTTAAACTAGTAAACGATAGAGTGTCACGTGACATTATGTAATCCCTTACGTAAATTTTGATGTACATGTATCGAGATTCAAACACAAAATGGGTGGGTGGGAGGAGGAGATTTTACAGAGCAAAACTTGGCTAAATGAATCAAAATATGGTTTGAGAGTTGCTTCATAATTAATCAAATTATATAGGAATGTCAAAAATAGATCGAGACGTTCTAATTTAGAGAAGTATGTACATTATAGCATGGTAATGGCATGGTTTCCGTATTGTGGGTCGGTTTGATTTTAATATTGAATTGTGATCTACTCGACTTTACGATGCAAATTTTTCTTTAATGCGGTACCCTAATTATGTGCAAATACTTTATTAATGCATTCATTAATGAACTTGTGATTTTGCTAGGATTTTGGTTCAACTCTACTAGGCATGACAATGTGACATCCTAACTTCTCAATCTTAAATAATCCATACCACAAAAATTATTTCATTAATGAATGAATCCTACATAAATAAAAGAGTCACTTGGTGGTTACTGTTCATAAGTCGAGCAGAACCAAATGGGCTTTATGGCTCGGCTCGGCTAAGCCGTCAAGCCCTTTTTTTTTAAAACGTTTGATTCAGTATTTGTCTCGGCTTGGCTAAGCCGCCTAAGCCGTTTTTTTTTTTTTAACGTTTGATCCAGTATTTTTATGGCTCGGCTCGGCTAAGTCAATTGTTGAAATACGGCCATAATAAATATATGATCGATAAATTTTAAATATCAAATTTTTTTTTTTTACATTAATTGTAAAACGTAAAGTCGTGATTGTTTATATTTATGTTTCTTTTCAATCCCAACCCCATTTCAATGTCTTTTTTTCGAACTTTATTTTTCTACAATTTTTCGTTTGATTCGATATTTCACGATATGAATATCCATTTGGAACGATTTAATTTTTTTTAAAAAAACTTCAAATGTGATAATAATAAATATATTATCGATTAAATTTAAATATAAAAATTATCTTAAATTATTAAATATAAAATCATAATCGTTAGTTTTTCTTTTCTACACACCCTCAAAAAACTTAAAATGTGATAT